>VXAL01005437.1:18382-31912 GCA_013399475.1 Chauna torquata | reverse complement strand
CATGCTCAATGTGTACCCACAGGGTACACATTCCTATAGGAGAATGCAAGTAATTTCAGAATGATGAAATGAGATCTGTGCTGTTCAATATGCTCATAAATAATCTAGAAAAGGGAATAAACAAAGATGTAAGAAAATTTACTAACCATACACTAAATGACTCAGGGTAACAAGAACAAGGACCAACTGTGAAAAGTTTCTGAGAAACCTTACGAAAGAGGTGACTGCACAATAACACTGCAGATGAAATTCAATGAAGATAAATACCAAGTGACATATCTAGGAAAAGAGCAATTCTAACTGATGGTACTGAGTAATCTTTACCACTACAGAAACGTGTCTTGCGACTGATAAGTAACCAAGAAAATGACAGCTGAGTGGTGCCTAGTGGTCCAAAAAAACCAAACCAGGAATTACTAAGAAAGGAACAGACAACATTGTATTGCCTTTCCACATATTCATGATTCACCTTCACCCTGAACACTGTGTGCAGCCTGACCATCTCCTCTCAAAAGAAAATGGGAAAAGGTGCAGAAAAAAAATGTAAAAGTGTAACAAAGATGAGCAAGAACAAGATATCTTCAAACAAAGTAAGTGTTAAAGAACTAGAGGATAGTAAACAAAGCTAGCAAAACTGAGGTTCAAAACAAACACAGCATGGTGGTCCCTCATGTAATGGTTAGCAAACCTACAGAACTCCTTGCCAAAGCTTATTGTGGGTTTAGTGGGGACACTAGGCAAGAATTTGGGACAGATACACACTAAGATGTACACAGCCAGCACAGGAAGATTAAAATAGCTGCAGGAGCATTAGGAAGAAATATCATATATGCCCATCCACAGTAGCTGCTTGGTCTGCCCCTGGCAGAACACAGGCCAGGCAGGTCTTTGTTCTGACTCAGCAGGGCTATTCTTATCATAAATGTCCCAGTGAAAAAACAAGCACTTCCACTCCTTATTATGCTAGAAATACAGGAAAAATGACATGAAAAACATCTTTGAAAATTTCTGCTGCACTTCGCTGCAGTCTTCTTGCATAATCTGGGACAGGAGTAGAGGGAGATTTCTAAACTTATTTGAATGCCTACAGATGAAGAGAGGTTGCTAACTGGCTTGTAAAAATTGCTTTTCTAATTCAATACATATCTAGATAATTTGGGATATTCTGATGAAGGAAACATCTATGTCTTTAGAATCCTAGATACAGTAAAATCTGCCAGTACTTCTCAACCTCCATCCTCACAGCTATATCATAAGCCCATAACGGGTTGGGAAATTCCGGGATACTAATGCAACAGAGAATTGCTTCTGTCATTGATGACTTTCTCAAGACCTCTGAAGTGCTCATATATAACAGACTGACAGGAGACTATTATCTGTATTAACTGACACATTTCCATAACCATTAGCATGCTAACACTGCTGTTGTAAAGTGTCTTAATAAAGATAAATTGTACTTTGATATTCATTCCTTTAGATGCATTAATAAAGGCTCGATGGCAAAATTAGCCTTTAAAATAATTACATAATTCCTATGGCTCCCTGGCAGGGCTGACAACAATTTCCTGTATACAATAATGTTTCATCAGTGTATTCTCTCAACTCCATCAGGTATTTATTCAACCAAATAAAGTACAAATCACTGAGTATAAAACCAGTACTGAGTGCCTGCAGTATCATCCATTAGCATCACGATTTCCTTGACAGCACAAAGTACTGCAGACTGCCAATAATAACTAAATAGAGCTCCCCATAGTCTTAAGCAGAGCTCCCCATTGCACTGAAAAGGAAAATGCAGGCAAAAACCAAGAGTAATAAAAAATGAACCCAAACGTGGTCCAAGTAACTCTTTTACAGAATTGGAAATCTCCATATACAATATTTATATGACATCCACACTGGGCAGAATACACAAGCTGAGACATTCTTACGTTGTCAGCTGGTCTGCCATTCAATAAGTCCAGTAGGAGGCCTACACGAAAATTTAAGAAGTACATACTGTATAATTCAGATGTACATATATAACATTTTTACAAATGGAGAAAAAGATTCTTTTTGACAGGTTCTGTTCATAATGCATTAATAAACAGAATTCTCACAACAGCCACAAAACCAAGGGAAAAAGAAGACAAAATGTTAAAATAATTCACATCTTCTGAATGATTTTTGAAGAAGTAAACCTACTGGAATCTTTCCTGACTGATCTGATCAGACTTGCAGTTCTCTAAAATAAATTATGAAATATTTCCACTTTATGTTTTCTGAGAAAAACACACACACACATACACACACACCAACCCCACACCCTCCAGTTTGTTAGCTTACTAACCAAGGGTATAATTACCTAACAATAAATCCAATGGGTCATAAAATCCTTAGTTGTATGGACATCTACTTCCAATACGCATGCCTACAAACGACTACAAATATTTAGATTTATAAGCCATTCATGTACCTAATTATTTGCATACGAGGCCAAAAAAAGTGTTCCAGGTCTCTGTATTTCAAATTGGGTTAAATTAAAACATATTTTTAGACTACACATTAATAATAAAAAATCTAGTTCTGCAATGGGACCTTAGAAGTTGAAGGACATAGCCTTGCAGAATTAGTTTGTAGAAAGAGGCCTAAAATATCTATATGGCTCACTGACAATATTAAATTGATCTTGGGAATTCTCTGCCAGTGCACTTCTTAATATCCAGACCTAGAAGTACACATTTGTATAACAATGAGAGGTGCATATTAGGGATAATCTCTAACTGAAAACAATGTGGCTCTTTCTATTGACTTCAAAGGCTTTTGGCTTTTGGAATAAACTCTAAATCCTGTTCCATATTCTGGCTTGCTCATGTCTCTGCTTTTAGTACCGTTCCTGGTATTGTTTCTCATATAAATTGGCATCCTTTCCCACTTACCTAACACTGATGAACATTCGAACGGTGGTCATTCATGTGTTATATAACCCAAATGACTAAAACCTTCTCATGTTTACAAACACAGTTGTGAGACAAGCATCTGACAATATGTGGATTTTCCTCATTGCTCTGGCTTCACATTGCCAATTATGCTGATGCCTTTGAAATGCCGGAAGCAGCTGGAGCTCTTGGCCTCGTAGTATACAAGTTCAGAGCCACATCCAATGTCCTTCAAATACATGGGCAATAATACTCCCTTAAATCCACTCCTCACTACAGTATTTCAGAGTGTTTCCTCAACTCATTGGTGAGTACTAAGCCTGCTTTGTTAGAATGTCACTTTCTGTGTAATTACAGGATAAGAGGACTTTGCCAACAAAATCCTTATAAATCATTATTGCACAACACACCCTACTGAGCTAGTAATTTGCAACCCTGTCAGTTGTGCTGATGCAACTCTTCATATGACCATACAGAAAATCTGATGACTGACATAAGTCAGGTTAAAAGTAGTACTAAAGGAAGGGGATTAGATTTTAACCTTTATCTTTTCATTGACTCAGTTTATACCATGGTCCCACAATTATACTGGCATAACCGAGGGAGACAGCAAACTACACTGTACAGATCAAGCAGGTCACAGTAGAACTTCCGAAAACAAATTACTGTTGAAGTCCTCATATCATGTAACTATACTCTCAGACTGTGTTTTAACAGATGCAGCAGTCTTAGTGAAGATACTTAGTCTGAAGGTGTTCACCTGATTACATTCTACTGCTGTCCAGAAGCCAAGCTAGCAAACAGTGTATTTTACAATAGATCTGCAGTACAGAGATTTCCATGATTAATTTTTTACAACTTTCCTCATGACAATGCCATAGTCTCCAGCTTTGAAGTCATAGAACAGAACATCCAACTAATTCTGTCTTGGGCTAACACTTCTGGTTAAAAGTTGACTATTAAAAATGATCCTAGAAATACAACCACTATCTCTGTCCACCAAATAAGCCCTCTTTAAATTGCTAAGAAGCCTGCCCTTCCAAAATTTGCAGCAAGATGGCATCTGCGCCATTAAGAAAAGAAGCAGCATACTAAACTGCAATACAGTAGGCGAACAGATTGTTTTGATTGCTTGCTCTCACGGCAACATTCACAACTGTCAGAAAAATGATACTTAAAAAGTAAAAAAAGAATTAGCTCAGTTTTTGCTGAAGAATGATTTCTCAACATGACTAACCATATCTGCAAAAGAGCAGAAGCACAACCTCCATAGTAATAAGCTTACTGCACATGCATACTTTGCCTAAGTGAGGATGGAAAACACTAAGTAAGTCCTTACTTCAGCTTTTAGAAAGCAGTAACTTCGCTATGTATTAGTAGGAATGGTATTCAGCCTATGTTTTCCCTAAAAGTAAACTAAAGGGTCCTGAAAATTATTTGTAGCTGTCCTTTTTCTCTTCTCAAGTGCTTCTTCAGGAACTGGTGAGCAGGAAATTGAATGCAACCGATTTGGATGGAACCATCCCAAAGTTTACTCTATCCCACACACGTATAAAAGTATGTAACACAGAGGAGTACTCAGACAAGTAAGAACATGTATCACACAGACTGAACCACCGTGCTCCTCCCCTGGGAAGTTAAAAAGGCAACCTTAATTCTCTTAAAACATTTCTGCACACTGCAGCTCCACTGCCCCTTCTGTTACAAGAGGTAACGCCTGCGTATGAGAATTGGAATAGGGGTCTACAACTTCTGAAGAGTCATGTAATGCACAGCTTCCATCTCAAAACAGATATTGTGCTGCTAATTTGGACCTTGTATATTAAGAGTTCTAATGAAATCAATCTTTCATTCTCTCAGCTACTGATCAACTCTAGACTTCCTATGTTTCTTCCCATGAAGACAAGCCCAAGTTAGCTCCCAATTATATGAGGTTATCTTCTGTGAGATGGTCACAAATTCTGGCTATTATGGTCTTCATTAGATTTCAGGTCCCCAAGAACTGCAACCTATGATTTACTGAAGGAAGCTCTGTCACTGGTTTCAGCTGTCACTGTCCCCCAAATTATTTTAACTCCGCAACTGCCAAATTTCTTTTGCATCAGGTCTGTGTGAAGCACCAGTCAAACTCATGTGTCAAACAAGGAATGAAACTGAAATACAGATGACATCAGAACGCCAGTAAAGTAAATGTTGAAACTTATACTAACATGAGTGGAATCAGAATTTTGTCCTGCAACTCTATGTCAAAGTTTCCTCAGCTCTCATCCAAGTAGCACAGAACACCATGTTTCCGTTTCTGCTTCTGCTGACAACTGAAAGATCTTTGCTCTTTGAATTAAGTTGAAAAAGTTATAAATAAAAATTATTCCAGATTTGGTAACAGCAAGGTGGGATCTAATCAGAATATACCATATGAATACAATAAATAATAAAAAGAAAGGACATCTCTGATAAGGGTACATTCCTGAAAAAAAAAAAAAAAAAAAAGAGCTGTGTTGCTTCTACAATAGAAACCCAACAGGAAAACATGAGCAAAACAAAGTCTTTCTTTACGTATATTTTCTAATGGAATTTAAGTGTTCAAAGTAGTTATTAAAAAAAATCTACTTCTTTTCAAAACAATTTACCACTTGCAAGGAGAATGCAAACATCACCACAACCCTAATTACAATATATTTGTGTTAGTCTCTCTTGTGCTGCACTTAAATATCATTTACCCTCTGAGAGATGGAACATCCATCCAATGATGTGAGTGAGATATATGGAAAGCATATGAGCTGGAGCAACCTGCATATTGTACGTTTTCTAGTAGTGCTGCACATGTTGATCTTACCAAAATGTGCTGATATCAGCAGCACATTTTAAGTTCACATAATGTATGAAGCGTAGGGGTGTCATGATTAATACCTGAAATATATGAGTACAAATGTGATTTACTCAGTTGATCGTTGTTCTGTGCACCCTGAAGAGAGTCTCTGTTCCATAACAGAGAAAAGACAGACTACGTAAAATAAAGGACTAGACTGCAACTGTCAATAAACCCAGATGACGTGAATATTAGTTTCTAGCACCTGTGCGCTAATTCAGTTTCATGCTTTCTTCAATAGCATAAGGGGATCACAGTGGAGCTTAGAAGGAAGCCTTCTGCCTTCTTCCTGCCAACACAATTCCTTCCCAGGCATGTGCGTTCTTGTTCTTAGGACATATCATTCCTTATTAATCAGGGCTGAGTCTGAATGATTCAGACCATTTCTCAGTGATGTTAAATTCATGCTTCTCTTAAATTGACAGAAAGAGCTGACCACATTTCTCTGCAGATTCCAGGGTAGCCCATTTCCCCTTGTTTGGTGTTAGAAACTGATAGGAAGGCAGAAACATGAAAAACAAACAAACAAACAAACAACAAAAAACCCTAGTAATTCTAGTGGTGCATACAGATGCAAATGAAAAATTAGAATTAAATACAGAACATTAACTTGCCTTTACGATTTTGAATCCAGTTGTATTTGTGTCCAAAGAATCACTGTTCAAGCTGGGCAAGTTTTAATCTTTCTTATATCTTTCTTATAGTATAAGCTTGCTGATGTAGTAAGTGATATGTATAATTCTTTAAAACAGGGCCATCTAATATCAGTGTTCATTACTCATAGCTGAACATTACAAAGATGTAGCATTATAATGGCTATTGTTTGTGAAAAGGTGGATTTTTTGCAAACTAATCTAAACACCAGAGCCTATCTTCCAACATGCATACAATAGAAAATATTTGAAATTATTACATATTACTCTTAAAAATTGAATGCTTGTCTAGCACAACAATTTGTCTGTAATGAGACACATGTATTTGAAAAAAATAGGTGGGAACAGGGAGCAGCCAACCCCCCTTATCTATCACTGCAAAATTCCAGAGATTCAAACAAATTAGCTAAGTATCAGTATCATTTTAGCTGCTTACATAAATATGTTTGCTGAGATGCAAAAACTTACATAAATGCTAAGGGTATAAAAAGCCAAAATGCAACAAAAAGCCAAATATAAGCATTAGTCAAATTTCTCAACAGGCTAGAGTGGTTATTGACTTGGATTCTTTAAGAACAAACTGACTAGAATTACTTAGGTCAGACTTTCATAACCAAGTAGCAAGCAGTCATTTTCTTTATAATCCAAAAATCAACTAAAAGCAGATGCTAAGTTTTAGCTATCTGTGATCTTCCCCAACCTAGTAATACTAAGTCAAATGGCTTCTACCATTTTTTCTCTTCTTCAACACATTCAAATGATCTTGAAACATAAATCAAGGAAAGAAAATAATATATATAAGGAACAGCTGACAGACATATAATTCCTTAATGAAAGGGTTGTGTTAGTGAAGAGCTCAGCTTCTTCAGGCCTGGTACGCAGGATGAGAACTGGCAAAGAAAAGAAAGCTTTTGAACACACTGCAACTAGAACCAGGAAAGGAGTTAAATAGAACAGCCAGATAGCAGCAAACCTGCCACTGTGACTGCTAGTGCCCCTAAGAGTGTCAGGATCACAACCCTAGAAGCATGAAATGGAAAAGTGTTTTTCTTAACGAAGTCTCAATCGGAGGCAAATTATTCCTGCCATATTTCTTCTTTGCTGGACTCATAAAGTGAGGAAGATGACTAGCATGCTGTCCACAACACCTTCCGTACTGCCAAGCCTGGGCGTGAGAGTGCTTGGGTGAACTAAGACTGTCACAAACTCTTTGCTAGCATGTATTGACTACTTTTAATGTGAAGAAGTCCTAACTTTTTACAAAATTCAACTAAGACAGAAATCAAATATTCACTTATGGATTGTTAGCAAGCAAAGGCCTAAGATAACACAAAACAAAAGCTTCCAACTGCTAAGAAATCATTGGGAAAGCAACTTTCCCTTCTGCCCTTAGTAAAGCAGAAAAAAAAAGGAAAAAAAAAAAGGTGTTTAAACAGTTGGCATGATCAAACTGCTAATTAACAATACTCGTACAGTGTTATATAGGCCTAGAATGTTTTCATGAAAGCCGACTCCCAATTCCATTGAGCTAAAGTTAAANCAGGTCAAATCCCTCCGGAGCCGAGCCAAACGCTGGGTAAACCCGCCGGGGCCTGAAGGCGGGGCCGGACGTGGCTGCTGGCGTTGGGCTTTCCTCAGCCTCCGCCCAGCGGGCAGCACCCGGCAGACCCCGCAGAAGCCAGCTGGCGAGCAGCCTGCGCTGAAGCCGCCGTAAAGGCTCGAGGAAAGCAGGGAGGGCACCGCGGCCGTCGGGCGCGCACCGCAGAGCTCAGCCGCAGGCGCCCCGAGCTCCAGGAAGGGCCGGGGGAAGCGCGGCGCTGAGGAGGGGCCGCGCCTCGCGCCCCGGCGGCCGTTACGGCCGTTAGGGGCCGTGACGTGTCCGTGTCCGCGCGCGCGGCGCCACGCACCGCTCGCGCCCGGCGCCGCGGGGCAGCAGCTGCGGGGAAACGCGCTGCAGCGGGGGCTCCCGCGGGGCCAGCGGAAAAGCTCCCGCCCGGGGGAAGCTGTGTCCGTCGCCCCGAACCGCTCGTGTCCCGAGCTGGGTTTTCCCGTAGTAATGAGCGCAGCCGGCGGAGTTATCCCGGCCGCGGCTTTCGGCCCTGCCGTGTCTGCAGTTTCATAGGTTTGGATGTCTGAGAGAGACCGTGGAATACGTACTTTGAGGATGCAAGTGAGAATAACAAGGAACTTTCAGCCATGTTCCTTAAGAACAGTCTGCCTATAAAAAACAAACAAACAAAAAACAAAACCCCACACCTGTATAAAAGAATATTCGAATATTCACTCCCCAAAGGCAGTGCAGAAAGGAAGGGATTGGGACCTGCCATGGCAGCTGTGTATACTCCCCTTTTCCTCAGACATTTTGAAGTCTAAAGGGGAGAAGAATGGAAAGGAAAATCAGCCTCGTCCCTTCGGAGCTCAAACTGCTTCCGTGGCACATCGCCTCCAGCACCACTGCCCGTGGAAGCACTGCAGGTCCTCCGCTGCCTTCCACACACAGCTGCCTTCCCCTTGTGGCTCACCCACAACTGCTACGCGCAGCCGTCCGGTCCCTAAAACTCCTCATGTCGCAGACAGGAGTTCCCGCCCCACAAACTGTTACATCGTTGTCACTATTACCAGCTGCATCATTTGGAATCCCTGCTACGGAGTAGGTGTTCACCTTCTCTTTGCCACTGCGCTGCTACGTGGAGGGACACACATGAGAAGAGCTGCTCGTCAAGGAGGCAGGCAGCTGAGCTGACTGTCTTGCTTCACATTTTTGCCTGCCCCTTCTTTTCGTTCACTTATAAAATGACAGACAGAGCACTAGAGCTGTGAAAGAAAGCAAACATGAAAATCAGATGGGTGATTCCTAGAATAGCTCCCAAGTATCTGAGATGTTAAATGTGAATATGTACATGAAACCACCAATAAACAAGTCCCTCATGCTTATTCATTTTTTATTTGCCTTCCATAGTAGCAACTACGTCATCATGCTTTGGAGAAGACATCTTTCAAGTCTTTGTGCCTACAAAGCTGTGACTGCAGGACGATACTTCTATCTGTTCTCAGTGATGTGCATTTATCTTCTTGACAAATAAAGGCTCAAAATAGGCCCCATGCCCTTTTTACCACAAATGCATTTGAGGAAAAAAAAAAAAAAAAACCAACAACACAAACATGAAGTCAATAGAGACAGGAGCATTTTAAGCATTGGAAAGCTCCTCTTTATAGTTAGTGTAAGCGTACTGAACTACAACAGGCTGGCATAAAATCTAAAAAACTAGGTTAATACTCATAAGCAGCAGAACAAATGCTTTCTTGTGTTCCATCTAAGAAAACTGCTCTGAGCAAGGCATTTGTCCCTTGGTCATCAAAACAACTTTAACATGGAACCTGCTACTGTCAATCCAAACATATCCTGAACTGACTTTTCTAAATAACAGTGCAGAAAGGTGAGTTATGTTCAGAGATCACATATAATCCGCAGATGACTGAAAATTAGGTTGTTTAATATTCTGCTGATTCAAGAAAAACAGTACTGACATGACTCACCTCTTTTTTTCCTTCTCTTCGGAGAATTCTTTCTTTCTAACATGAGTTAGGATTTCTCTTTATATAACTAGATCATGAAACAGGAGTTCAGCTGTCTACCAAACAGAAAACTCTAACTATGCATACCACTTTTATCATTGCATTTTTTAGATTATCAGGGGAACACATATCAAATGCACATGCATTGGTTTGATTGCGGAATATGCATCAAGTAAAATACATCTTCACTTTTGTGTTCCTTGCGTGTGTATTTCACTTTAAGAAGGTGGTTTTTTTTTTTTTTTTTCAGCTGAGTGGACTCCAATTGCAGAAATATCTGCCACTAAACTAGAAAACACTCATAACTCTTCATCACAAATATGAAAGGCTAGAGGTCCTCTGAGAGGGAAATAAAGATACCAGATCATTGTACTTTCTGGGAAAATGTTGCAAAATTGTTTACCGCAAGACAGTTACAGTCAGAAAATAAAATGAGAATCACGTTACTACTAATAGTTGTTGTGATCCTGCAAATATTTCTGTTTGTGACATTTATAGAATTATATCACACAGCAAAAGGGAACTTAAGGGCAATTTTTCAAGTGTTAGTACCCACAGCTAGGACCAGGCTTAGTTTCATTCTAATTTCAAGGGGATTTACAAATCAATATACATACAATATATTGGTTGGTCCTTGCCGCTATCAACTATTATTTTATTTTATTTATTATCTGTGAAAATGCTCCATTCCTTTTGGCACTGATCCTTCAACATAAAGAAAACACTTTGCCTCGCATTTTTTTTTCTGGCCAAAAGCTTTGATTTGCCCCCAGAAAGAATGCAAGACCTACTTTAAGACAAGGAAATGAAAAGTGCAAATAGACGCATTACCGTCATCATTATTACTGTACATGAAACATGAAACTAAAAGACATGCAATTATGCATAATTTTTACACAATGGACATTGTTTAGCAACATGGGCTTAAACAATTTAACATGATTCATCTTTTCTTGTACCCCCTCTCCCAAACATGATGATGGTTCATTTGGAAAGAAGGTGGCCTGCGGGCAGGTCTGTCAGCTGGCATGCACAATACCTAGGATTTATTCCCAAACTGAGCCTCTTGATGCTTGGTTTGGCAGGAATGAGGGAAAATGAAATGTTTTACCTAAGTTAAATCAGCAAGGCAGATTCTAGCCTTGTTTGACTGATTTCTACCTGACAGTATTTTATGATCCAAAGGGACCCCATAAAGTGCCCTCTACAGAAGCAATCAGTATGTGAGTTGGTTAAAAATACTATCTTGTGTGTTTGTATAGGATACTAATGCTGTCTTAGAGATATTCTTTCTTGGGTTGAAAATATTTCAATATATTCTTCTTGTACAAATGCCTAAATCTGATGTGAAACTTTTCAACTACATATTTTATACAAGAAATCAGTACCATTCTTCACTGCAGAAAGAAGGTGTATCAATTAGTACAGACAGAATTTCACAGAATTCACTGGAAACCATCAACATTTTCTAGCATGACCTAAAAGCTACATAAAGAAAAAAAATTAAAACTTGCTACTTCCTCTTTTTAGGACTAGAAATAGAAGATTTAGCTTATTATTTCACTATAAAGGGAAGATTTCTATATTAAAAACTGGACCCAGTACCTATGTCAGACTGCTATCTGTATGCACAGAAAAATCTATTTTAAGTCATTTTTAGAGTTCATGACTCCCTTTCAAAGCTGAGTCATGGTAACTCAAAAGCTTAGCTCTAGGGGAAAAGGGGTACAAAATACATATCTTTAAAGTATCCCTTAAACAAAGTGTTCTGGTTTTAATTGTTTATTTAGTTTCTTGGGAAAGTTTTATAGTGTGATCACAAATGGCTCATTTAGCTGTCTTTTTGGAATTATGATGACCTGTTTAACTCAACAGGCTTGGAAGAAATTACAATAATTGACACTGAAGATGTGTTAAGATGGCAGTTAAGCTCTCAGAAAGCTACAAAATGCCCTTGCTGCCTTAATTTACTCCATCACATTACGATACAGCTTCGATTACATTACCCCACATGCTACTTTTTCCTTAGTATCTACCTTAAACAAAGCCAGAGGAGACAATACTCATTGAATGAGGAACTCTTTGACATTTTGCCTTAAACCTTCTGTTCAATTTTTGTTCTCATGACAGTATTCAAATTCACTGTTATATGCAGCAGCTGACCCCAGCCATGAGCAGACACCAGGACAGCCACATTCAGGCCTTGGCCAAACATAGCTTGATAACAAAGACTACATGTTACATGCATGCCCACAGGCTTCGTTTCCTTTGAAAGGTCACTCAGCTGACCTCAGGGAACACCTAGGCAAAAAATAACTCCCAAACACAATGCGTGCAGTTGGTCAACTTTGAAACACCTGCTTCAAGACAAAAAGGCAAGTGTGCTTTGTGTGATAGATGCAATGGATTTTGTTAAAACAATACTAGACTGCTTTGTTTTGCCACTCCTTTCAGAAATGACAAACATTTTCTTTATATTAAAAGGATACGTAAGATGTTATTTACTTATGTTTCTGTAAAAACAAATATGTAAGTGAATGAATGACTGCATTAGCGGAAAGTTTTCTGACACAAAGTTCCAGCCTTAAACCCCAGCAAACCCCACCGCCTCACGACGGGAAGCACCGCTCAGCCCCGCGCCAGCCCAGGAAGCCTGCCGGCAGGTGTGCGCAGCGCTTAACGCCAGCTCCACACAAAGAGAACAGCAAGGTTTAATACACGCTCCTGTAACACGGGCGGAGAGAACCCGCACAACCCCACCGGGGGCTGACTGACGAGGCTTTGCCAGAGGAGCGACTCGAACCGCCCCTCGTTTCCGCAGGTCAGAACTCGAAGACGACAGCCGGAGCGCCGACCCCTGCCGCTGGCACAGGGCGGGGAGGAGCCACCTTCATTTAGCGGCCCCCTCCAGAGAAACCACCCCTTTTATTTTTAACCAAGTTCTCAAAGCGAAGCGCTTATCCCTCGTGGAAGCGCCCCACGTTCCACTGCAGCCGCCGCGGGACGCCCGCTTCGCAGCGAGGCAGCCCGGAGCGAGGGGGACACACGGGCGCGCCCCGCGGGGCACTTCGGTCTCCGCGGGCACTTCTCCCGACACGAAGCGGGGGAGGCAATCCCCTCAGGAAACCCTGCTTCAGCCGCGGGTGGAGGCAGCCGGCTGGGCCGACAACTGCGGGGCAAGGCGCCGCGAAGCCCCCTCGGGGCCCCTCAGCCCGAGGGCGGGGCGGGGCGGACGCGGCCCCTCCCCGCGTCACGTGCCCCGGGTAAGCGGGCGGAGCCCCGAGACCTCGCGCACCTGCGGCGGCCTCCGCCTTTGTGCAGTGCAGGTGCAGCGCCCCCCGCCGCTGCCCGCCGTGACGTCACACGGCCGCTCGCGGGGCACCATGGGAGAATCCCAATGCTCTCCAACGGATGCGCTCAGCAGCGCGGCGGCTTGAGGCGGCTCCGGGAGCGGCGCTCGGGGGGGGGCAGCCCGGGAGGCGGCAGCCCGGGGGGCGGCGGCGGCGGCGGGGGG
>VXAL01005435.1:383265-416118 GCA_013399475.1 Chauna torquata | reverse complement strand
GGGGCGGGGCGGGGTCAGGGCACTGCAGCGCTGGGGGTACCCGCGCCACCGGCTGGCACCGCCTCCACTTCCGCCCCGTCCCGCGCGGCGGGTCGCTTCCGGTGGCGCAGTCTCGTTCGCCCGTTCGCCTTGTTGCCAAGGCGACGGCGGGGCTGGCGGCCGGCCCGGCGCGGCCCTTCCCGGAGCCGAGCGGGGCCAGGCCAGGCCTCCCTCGCTTCTCAACGCCTTCCCCTCGGGCAGCGGGGGCTGGCGGCTTGGGGGAAGGCCTGCTGCAGGCAGCGTGGTCTCGGAGCTGCTGCTAGTCCCTCGAAGGGTGGAGAGAGGCGCTTGCGTGGTCCTGCGGTACGCTCACCTGCAGCTGGGAAGGGCGGTTTGAGGTGCCTCTGCTCGCTGGTGAGAGGCACTTAGAGAAACCCACAGTCCAGCAGGCCTGTTTCTTGAACTACCTTTAGCGTGGTTTATTCCACGCTGCAGCTCTGACTTTAGTTGCAGTGTGGAGCATCCAGTCACGTGAAGTGGTAGCCTCGAGTGATTGATTGCAGGAGATGTGCGTGTATGCCCTGTCTTCACAGTTGATTACCATGTGTTTTTGCGGCTGGCTTGCGCGAGTCTTAGCTTTCCCAGAGACACAAATTCAGGGCTTGTTATTTTGAGGTGTCTGCACCAGTAATTCTGTGAAAAGTTGGTTTCCTGAACTACATCAGGGTGATATTTGATGCACAGGTAACATAGAAGTTTGAGTTCCAGGTGTGGGCTGGACCACATTTGTAAACCATACAGTTAGTGACAGATGACTCAAAGCTTCTGAGCCAGGTGACTACAAGGCTACATCTTGTAGTCATTAATGGCAACAAAGGCAACAGCTTTTCTCGGAGTGAAAGACTTCTCTTGGGAAACTTGCAGCCCTTCTTCAGGAAAGTTTAATTGTCCCAGCAGTTTTATTTGAAGGTGGCCTAAACACATTAAGTGATACTCCAAATTTCAAAAACTTTTGCTGAATCTTAACTCTATATCAGTTTAATTCAATCAATACAGTAGAATATCCATGATTACGAATAACAAATTTAAGTTTAAAACGATCCTTTGGCAGGCACAATGAGGCAAGAGAGGCCTTGTGACTAGAGAAGGAGTCTAGTGAAACAGACTTCCAAAATAGAACTAAAGCTGGCATGTGGGTGAATTGTGAATCATACATCTTTTTTAGTTCTTCTCAGTTTAACGGCAAATAACATCGCTTCTGCAATTTTCACTTTGTACTTTCTAACAGTTGGGTTAAAATATGTTTTTACCACTTGTACACACATTTCCATTATTTTTCATTATTCCACCTGATTCTATCCAAATATTTCCATTGTATTTGAAAGTATGACCGTCAACTGTTTTGCAGGAACATTCTCTAGGAGGCATGTTTCTTTTGTGGCTGACCCAGGAACAGATAACAAGAAACCCCTACTCAATTCTTGTATGACTTGGGACATGTCATTTTAGTTTCTCTGTTCCTCAGTTTTGCTGTTTGTAAAATTGACCTTTGTCCCAGTGTTTCTTTTTCATTTGCTTCAGTAACAACAGGATGATGTCTATACCTTAGATGTGTTTAATCAGTTTGTTAAATAGACGCGCTTTTTTTATGTAGTTCTTGTGTTTCAGCGAAGTGTTGTCATTATAATTAAATACCACCTCCTGCGTTTTAGTTATAGACTTCACATATTCAGCACGATTATCAGAAGATGGTAAAGGATTAAAACATAGTCTCTGCCCCCTACATTTGTGGGCTCTTTCTTGCCAATAATCAAAAGCTCTGTGGAGCTGTGTAGGAGGAATGGTAGATTTACAGTGATTAAAGAATCCTGGTCCTTCGCTGGCTGGAGGAGCATTTATGGAAAAGCTTGTAAAGACATACCAGCTGTCGCATAGGTAACTGGGGTTTTGTGTATGTATATGACAACAGTAGAAAGCAATTGAACAAATCTGAGCCTTAGAAGTAATCAGCAGAGTAATTGCCCTTATCTGTGCGTCTGCCCTGAGGAAATTAGTTGCAGTTTTGACAGGGATGCAGTAATAGCAGCAGCAGTAGATGTCTGGCTTTTGTTAGTTTAGCTCTGCTTTCTTTCACCAGCCACACAAAAAAGAGGAAAAGTTGAAAGGTTCTTTCTCATTCATGTTTGTACTTGCTTTTGTGTTTATTCAGATTATTATTTCAGGAGTAAACCGGAGGGGACAGAAAGGGGAATTTCTGAATTTTAATTCAGTAATACTGAAGTTGAACTTTAAGCATATGCCTAAGATTTCTTTCTGAAACCGATTATAATCTGCTCTAAGGCATCTTTACAACACAAGCTGTTACAGTGTAAATCTGACTGCCTAGATTTAGAGTTAATGAGAATGAGGTCTTTTTCTATAACAGATTTGAATCTACCTGTCTCCCTTCACCCAAGAAGGATGAGCTTTATCTGTATTTTCATTTCATTGCTAGGTTTAGAATGAGAGGTTAGAGTTTCTGGGGTACCATCTGATACTGAGAAAGGGAGGCAGCAACACAGAGAAGGCCTTAAAATGGCAAAATGCCTTTGGTACTNACGTTTCCTTATGTGACAATATTTACCTTTTCTCACCAGATATAGGATCCTGACCTTGGGCACCCATATTTAAACATGTAAGGGTTTTCCAAAAGTAAAGAACAATCTATAGTTTCTCTTCCAGATTAAAGGGATAAATGCCTTTAGAATAGCAGTAGATAAAATTCAGGGTTTTTTTGTGTGTGTTCCTAAATAGGAATGCTTTGATGGAGTTTTCAGACAAGCTCAGTACTGATCTAACTGCTTAATCAAAAGGAGGTCCAGATCTGGCCTTGCTTTTAATGGAAGGGAAGAGTTATGTCATGCAGACTGAAAATGGAATACTGCAACAGCAAGGTGTTGTTACAGTCCGTGTGTTCCCCTCCCTCGTCTGAAAGACAAACTCAGCTTATCTTATGCTTATTTTTTCCACCTACCAAATAAATTTGCACTCATGAATGCTTGGTAGTTACTCCATATTTTGAAAAATCCTATCTGGTGTGCCTAGCCTCAATATTTCTGTGGGTTTTTTTAATCTGTTTACATATACAGTAACACATATTCCCTTCATAATTTGCCCTGTGAACAGACTGGCTGTCTTCTTTCATACAAGTCAGTCAGTGCAGGATTGAAGAGTGATTCTGCTGATTTCAGAACAATAGTGAAAGTACAATGTGAGAAGGCATTCCAGGAAACATATTGAAATAGTATGTCTCTGAGCGATGTGGTGATAAAGCCCATTGACCTACTCAGCATCTTGAGGCCGCGTTATCTTATTTATCTAAGAAACCACCTGAAACCAATTGTCTTCCTGAAAAGTTAAATGTGCTTTTACACTTGTTCGCTGCTGGGGAATTATGGCATGTGTGTTTGTGTAAAGTCACACGGGACACCAGTTACAAAGCGGAGAACTGAAGCTGAATCTTGCAAGCTCCAGCTTGTACACTGGAGGTCCTGCTAGTTAAGAGTTTTAGTCATGGCGAAAGTATTTGAGTTATCCCACTTTGCAATTAGAATGACAGGATTCTTGCAGATCTTTTCATCTCTTATCAAGAGAAATTATATACTGCTCAGTAAGTCTGGACTCTCTGGTTAAAGCTAAGATTTTCTTCTTGCTGCATTTCAGACCGCAGAGGAACAGATAATTCAGTGAATTTACTGGTAAACTCAGAAAACCTTTGGTGATTCTGCTTTCTGCTGTAGTCCCAGAAGTTGATCAGCTCAGGTCTATTTCAATTTGTGAATTGGAGACTCCAAGGAAACGCAAAGAGCCACAGAAATCTTTCTGAATGAATCAGAAGAGGTGAAATCTTCCTTCCCCCGTTCTGAATCAAGATTTTGGTCTGTTGTAGTCTATGAGATATAACACTTTGGTGAGAGGACAGAAGCGTACAGCAGAGGTCCTGGCCATTAGTGGCTATCAAAAATGTTGAGGGCTGATTAAAAGAATAGTATTTTGGTGTATTGGCAATATGCCTTCATAAGCATCTGCTTTCTGCCTACAGTAGTCCATTGATGGTATAATGAAAGTGAAATACATGTCCTTTCTATATTAAAACATGTTGCTTTGCACCATTCGAAACCTGTTGGATTTCATTCAGATGTTGGACACCTGTGCGTGAAGAACTGTATGAATAGATCACTTCATACAAGCAAAACATCTGTCAGACGTTTACATTATTATCAACTTGAGCCAGAATCATGCTGGCAATTCATAGCTGAAATGTTCTGTATCTAGCATCGATGCCGCTGAGAAAGCCACTCTTCATAAAATGTTTTTTAAAATAGCTGGGACAGTGCTGATGCGTGGCGAGGAAGGAGAGGTGTCCAACTGATGTCACAGTAGTAACCAGCAAAAATGTTGCTTGTTTTATCTTTATGAGAAGGTTTTGTGTTGCCTGAAGGAAATGCAGAAAGCCAAGTACAATTCTTCCCGTAGAAGCAGTATCATCATAATAGGTGATTAGCCATTACGATCTCCTGTCATTTCACTCTAGGAGAATTATGGCTGTCACACCGATGATGCGAGACTACAGATGGAGCACTGCCTGCTACAAATCTCTTTACTGCTGCAGTAAATCTCTTGGAGAAAAGTCATTGCATAAAACAAACAAAACAAAACCTATGCTAAAGGGACCTGTAATTTTTTTCTTAGGGAAGATGATATGAAGGGATGTACTGTTCTACTCTGCACTCCGTAATGTCATGCAAAGAAGCATTCGTCAAGGAATATTCAGCTTATTCTCAGAGTAAGACAAGAAAGGAGACGTGGCAATATTCAGTGTGTTGTGTAACTGGCTTTCTGTATGGTATTTTGTGTGAGAGGGAAGGACTAGAGACATCACTGTCCAGGGGCTCACTTAAGCTGTGATGGACTTTATATTAGCTATAGTTATGGCCAAGTACAGGTTGCTAGATCATGGATGCCCCCTGTCTGGGAGTGTTCAAGGCCAGGTTGGATGGGGCTTTGAGTAACCTCGTCTAATGGGAGGTGTCTCTGCCCCTGGCAGGGGGGTTGGAAGTAGGTGATCTTTAAGGTCCTTTCCAACCCAAACCATTCTATGGTTCTATGAGACTTCTGGACTATTAACTGTGGAGGACATCTCTATCAGGTTCAGAATTGGCATTCAACTCAGGTGCAGACTTGAGACCAAACACAGTGCTTTACTATCAACACAAACACTTATGCATGTACCATAGGTGAATAGGTGCCAATGGAGATAAAAATACTGATGCGTAACCTGTGCATGAGTCCTTGAAAATGCTATTTGAAACTTAGAGGGTGAGTTCTACCAGCAAGGAGGATAGAGGGCTGGGATTGTCACAGGGCTCAGCCTGTTTCAGCTCCATACCATAGCTGGCAGTACACACACAGCAAGTGCAGCTGGCAGTGACAGCTAACAGAAGATACAAAGGGCTTCTCACTGATTTTCACATGACATTTTTCCTCTAGGGTGGGACTAAAGGCCCCAGCCTCATTTGGTTTGTTGTGACTGGTCATCTGAAGAATCTCACTTGTAGTTGTTCCCTGTACACCTTTAAAATGAGGGTATCAAAAATTTGAAAAGAAATTTATTTTTATACAATGCCCACATCTCCAATTAAAAAAAATAAATACAAATATACGTTAAGAGAAATCAAGATGTATTTGAAATTGAGGTTCTTAATTTACATGTTTCTTACACATGTAGACATGCTTATCTTTAAGCTCATAATGAAGTGTTTTGCTTAGTGAAAGCCTGTAAGTGCTCATAAGAATGTTTGAAAATTGGGTGTTAGGTTAGTTTCCGCCTCAAAGAAAATACAGAGACTTTCAGAAGTCCTGTGCGTTCATCAGCTCTTGCTAATCTTGTCTTTCATTTTGAAAAAAAAAAAAAAATCACATTGCTTAATTTAAGAAAATAACCTTTGAAAGTGATAGAGCTAGTGTGACCTAGCTGGCCTAGTTGGAGGACTTCCATCCTTACTGGTCCTGGACAACTGTATGATACTGTGAATAATATATATGCCTCCAGCAGATGTAGGTTGCATCTGTTCAGCGATGTCAGATATTGGACTACCCAAGTCCCTTGATCCAGGCTTGTGCTGGCCGAGAACAGGTGTAAACTGTGTATTTCATTATTTAATTAATTTCCACTGAGCTCTGTAGACAACAACAATGACAAGATTATGAATCTGATGGGTGGGAATCTTTTTTGTTGTTGTTTCAGGAGAGAATTTAGCTGTGTACCTCTGTTACCTATGGGAATAATGGAATTAATGTATTCTGGCAACGTGCATATCAAATGAATAGCATATCTAGTTTCCTCTGCAGCTTCTGGAGCAATGAATAATGGCATTTTATTGATTACTCTAGCAAAACAGCACTTGGTTTTCTAGACCAATACTTGTTAACAGTTTGAGAAGTCATTCTGTGATTATTAAGAACTGAGGACCCAGTTTGGCAAAATGTGCTTAACTGTAGTAGTTGCACAGAAGTCCACAGTACTATCTATGTGCTTGCTTTTAAGCTCATAGCTAAGTGCTTTTCTTAGTGAAAGCCTGTTAGCATTCGTAAGAATGTTGGAAAATCTGTTAATTTTCCAACCTTGTGTCGTTTTCAAGGACATTTGCAAAACCTTAAACTTACCCCCTTCAATTATATGCCTGGATGAAGCTCTTCTGGAGATCTGATTCCATATAGTTCCATTGCTTTATTCCAGAAGGTTTACCTTTCTTTTGAAGTTGTTTTCCTTTCTGTATTGGACTGTAGCCTCCAAAGGGCTGCAGTCAGGGTGACATGTTACAGTGACATAAATGGTATACATTCAGTTACTGAAATCTACTGTGCGCTGTAGTGGTGTGGACGTCTGATCAATTGCATAATTCCTTTAACAGTCCTTCTCAACAGCACAGCATGGAAAAGCCTGGCTTTTGCAAGTTGCATTTCACTTAAAACCATAGACTGCAGTGGAAAAACAGCCCCCTGGTGACTCGTAGGGATGTTCTTGTTTATGGTAGGTGTTGGGGAAGAGTGAAAAGTGTGTCACTTTGAAATTCCAGAGGTTTGGTGAGACAGTTTTCAAGCTGAAAGATGGAAAACATTTAAATATGGAAGAAGTGTGGGGTTTTTTTGTTTTGTTGATGCTGTTTTTTTAACAGTGCTGCAGAAATATTGTTTATTTTAGACAGGTAAAGCCTATCCACCAAGTCTGTCCAATGTACATGCTTGTAATATCTAATGATCCGAAAGTCTCTTGCAAATTTTAAAAGTAAATGAGGAAACCTCTCCTTGTTTGCTCCAGATCTTTCATATGTAGGGCCCATAGTGCATCCCCCTTCAAGGAGTTTAGTTGGCTGACTTTGAGTTTGCCTGTTTGAGCCCAGGGTCAGCACCCTCACTGGTAGGAACTGTTGCAAAGACGGTTGGAGGCGAGGGCCTTCCCCTCCTCTCCCCTGGGAGCTGCTCTTATGCTGAGGCTTTACCACTGGTCCCTGCCTGTGCAACATCACAGCTGTGTAAGCAGAGGTGTCGGCTCCCAGTCCTCACCTGGACCCAGACCTGGTGCCTGGCTTGACATTGGACTACCTCATCATCGGATTGTGTCTGACCCTGACCGCCATCTCTGGCTCTGATCCTGACCTGAATCTGCTCCTCTGCATCCCGGCACCTTTTTGGTGAGGTTCGTGCTCACGCTAGCCCATCCCTTGTGGAGCGACTGGATCCCTCACTGCTTCCTCACACAGCCTGTTGGTGGAGGGTATGGCAAGTCTGTGTTTGGGAACAGGAGCAATGAATGAATGAAACCAGTAAAAGGCAGGAAGATTTGTGAGTAAACAGAGAAAACAGTGGTTCTCTGACTCTCAGACTACTTAAGTTAGACATTGAACTTAACACAATAAAACCTCCTTATCAGCGGTGAAAGGTGACCATCCCACAATGACAGATTTTAGTGGCTCTTTGTTCTGCAGTACGGAAAAAAAAAAAGAATTGACTCCACATTTTTCTTTTTAAAACATAAAAAAAGCTGCTTAATGAGTTGATCAGCTAGTTAGTAAGGTATTGCAGATGTTGGAACCATTCCGATGCTGTTTACTCATTTTCTAAGTGAAAGCATTACTCATTGAAGAGTTGGTTAAGTTAGGGCTAATGACCAAGGGCAGACTCCAGTATAGGCCAGACATTGTACTTCAGGTATTAAAGTTATTTTCTCACAGATTTACGGCAAAATATATGCATTGCCACAAGATGTTTCAGTTTCAAAAAAGGTTGTGGTTTTTAATGAGAAACTGCTTAGTTTTAAAACAACAAGGGAATTCAATTGCAATAAAAGTGATGGCAAAGTAGAAGTCTCAAAGAGCTTCATTTATGATCGAGAGACTTGCCCTGCTTTTCAGCTTTTATTCCATCTTGTTTGCCAAGCAGCTCACCTTCAAGGGCTTTCTTAGAGTAAATGTCATCCTACTGTAAAGTTTTTCTCTGATCAGAGCCCCACCAGTTCCACGTCTCCAAAGTATGAGTTCTGCTGCTTAGTGCTGGTAGTTGGATAGGGGAACAGGGGACTATCCTCCTCTAGTGGGTGGATGTAGCTTTTTCAATAGGGAAGGATAACATATGAAAGAGTAAGGAGAGCTGACCACATTTGGTTCTTCTTCAAAACTCTTCTGTGGTGGATTTCCTATGGAGTATTTTCCTGTGACATTTCTGTATCTTCTGAGACTTGGAGGAATAAATAACCTCCAGCTCAGCTAATGAGGTAAGACAAAGGAGCACCTTTGCTTTATAGTGCAGATTCACACTGCTGTGAGAAGGTTTTGTTCTGTGAGTCATCATGGAAGCCATTAAACAGTGTATGTGATACATTAGTAAAGGAGAGGCAGAAGAGCTGCTCTCTCTGTAGGTAGAGAGGATTTTGGCTCCTGCTGTTCTTGTGTTTTCTTTGACCTGGGTCTGAATGAATACCTCTTGCAGCAGTTCTTCCCTCTTAGATCTTAGGTGGGCATGAAGTGTCAGTCATTAGGACTTGTTTGATAGGGTAGTAGTTGTTTTGTATTCTTGTTGAAATTAATGATACGTTTTCCAGAGCTGTGACATCTGCAAAGGAGTGTTTTGTCACAAAAAATAAAAAAAAGGAATTCTGGAAGGAAATAAATTCTTAGCTCCATGCCTGTGTGTCTGTTTTATTGTGCCTCACTGCTCTGGAGTAAGAGAGTTGTACCCAGGTCTTAGTTGTGGCCTAATGACTTTTCTGCTGTGAAGAACTACAAATGCTTTAGTTCTGGTTCTCAAGCACAGTGAACATCAAACTGATTGCGTACAAGACTTTTCACTATATGCTTTCCAGAGGCCTCTGTGCTTTGGTTCTGATTTCTTTTATTTAAACAAAAAACACCCCCAACATGAACGCACACGTGCAAGACCTAGAATTAGCTCTGAAAATCAGACCTCATAACCACCCTGAGGGTGTAGAACCAAATCGTGAATCATTTAGGGACTGTCTGCAGTATTGACCTGGGAAAATCCAGGCTAGCACTGGAATTTTTAGTCTTCAAGTGGACACATAGGGCAGTATAGTTCATAAAAACAAAGCTGCCAACACGTTTGTGTCAGGAAACAGTACAGACATAACAGCAGGGCGTCTCACCTGAGTTGAACCTTCTAGATTTACCACTTCAGAGGTCTCTACGCCCTTCTCCATTGTGCCCCTAAGACATGGCTGCTGTCTTCAGTAATGTGTGCACCATTCAGTTCCCTAGAAGAATATAAAAATTGAAACATTTTCTGGATCTCCTCTATTATCTGTGTAACTTTCCAGGTTTTCCCCACCATTATTTTTTTAATCCAATTTGTTATTGAAACAAAGGCTGCGTTAGTGGTTCTGCTTTCAAACACTAGCTAGATTTTCCTATTCCCTGATCAGAACATAACAGGACAGGCTGAGAAACCAGATGGAGCTGGAAGATAAAGTATGTGTATTGTGGAACAAGAATCTGGCATCCTTCCCTCTCCTACCAGAATCTCAGTGTGTTTAGTTGTTCTAATACATGGTTTAATCACCAACAATTTAGCATTTCTGTTTAGTGTGACAGTGTGGAGTAGGAAAAAACAAGTGGCTTTCTGCTGATTTACAGATATTTCACAGTGTCGTTGTGATAATCCCCGGTGCCTTGGATTCCAAGTGGTAAATATGGGTTGTACAGAAGGAGAGTCCAAAAGATTTTAGAATAGGTCTGTCACAAAGTCTGTCATTCATCAGACAGAGTAAATAAATACTTTTTACTTCCCTTTTTTTTTTTTTTCCCTCCATTCACAGTTGAAAGAACTCTGCTTAAATGCCATAGTTCTAACCAGGAAACCAGCTAAAGCTAACTATGCTGAAGTACAGTGGAAAGGCTTTCCTGAGTACCTGCCTTCTCCTAAGACAAGGCTGAGTGTCTGTATGAGACGCAGTTCTGTAGACATCGGACCGAACTCTCCTCTCAATTTGTTTCAGTTCCACTGATTCTAATGGAAATTAGAGAGTTACAGATGTATGAGTAAGAACAAACCAGCAGACTAGAACAAAAGCCCTGTGGCTTTACATTCCAGTAGGTTTTTCTATGTCAGTATTACTAAGGGTGTAAAGCAGATGCGTAACTACCTAGGGACAAAGGATTTTCTAGTAACTGCGGCAAGGAAGAGGGAGATAGCAAGCCTGGCTTCTATTTCCAGCTCTGGCCCTGCCATGTTTTTAATGATTAATTGCAGGATTTATTAATAAGTAATACAGGCTGGTAAGCAGCTCAGCTTTTTGCATCTTTAGTTTAGCAAGGTGTAGACATCGAGCTTGTCTTTTCAACTGTAGTTTTCTATCCATTTACCATTTCTTTTACAAAAGCTTGAAGAATGTTTTGCTGCGGGTAGGCACTCAGAAGCGCAGCAGGTAGGAATGAATTTATACCTATCTGGCCTAAATGCTTCCAAGGCAGATTTGTAGAAGCCAGTTGTTTTAACCCACATGGTTTTGCTCTGAAAACACATTACTAAACATTACGCTGTTTGCGGTTTCCCTTTATAACAGCAAGCACACCTGCGCTTTCCAGCTAAATGCTTTCTCTCCTCCTGGAATCTTGGCATATGGCAAAGGACAATGAAAATAAAGTCACAAGATCCTCAACAGAGAGGAGCACATACATTTTCACTGGATGCAGTTGGTGTCCTTTTCATGTATGGCTCAGCTCAGAGGACTGCACCTGCCATTTAGGAAATTGCATTGAATCAGTCACTGGCCAACACGCCTCAGAGACAGTGCTGATTCCTGGCAGTTCATCTGGAGAGCGGCGCTGCGAGGCTTCACTCTGAGTGGGTGCTGTAAGGGTTCCCTGTGTGAATTCTGAACACAGGAAGATCCTGCTGGAATTGCCACCCATGTGCTGGAGATTTGGGGCCCAAATCAGTCTCATTGCTCACTAAGCCAAAGGACTGGAAAAGAGCATCAGCATCTGCCTTCTTCCCCTCTGCCAGTGCTGTGCTTCTCTGCAGGCAAGGGCTGAACCCACTTGCTGAGCTCACTGAAGACAAAGCCTAGAGTCACCAGCAGTTGAAGTGTGTGCCGATGCATGAACCTTGAGACCGGGCGTCTACATGTTGGCTTCGTCATCCTCTTCACGCATTGCTGAGCAGCACAGAGTTTATGCTCTCTCTCCTGTTACGCTCAGAGCATGCAGGTAGACTGCCTGGGTGAACCATGGCTACTGATGGTGTTATGGCAAAGCTACAGCTGTTTGAGCCAATCCACCCTCAGCCCGTTCATTAACTATAGGTTAATCTTTCTTGGTCACTAGGTGGCAGAATTGGCGTTATTAAACCGTGCAGGATTTTTTTTTTTTTTTTTTTAAATGCTTACAATCTAGTTCAGCTCTCTCCCTGTAGGTGAGTTGTTAAATCCTGCTAGAGGGAGCCGTGCGAAAGGAACAAGCAGGACTCCCTCTCAAGGATGCGATCTGTCCTGCAGCTGATGAGTCACTTGCGTTATGTTGGATTCAAGATACAGGCAAATTTGACAGGTTCTCCTATTAATACAGTCCTTCAGGCTTTGGGCTGCTGGTCTGTTATCAACAGAGGCTCAGCCCTGATTCCAAGGAACTTTTCTATTTCGTGGACAATACTGGCACTTTTCATCAAGAGGAATCTATCTGAGACAAATCCTGTAGTGCTTTTGGCTAATATTAGTGGAAATCAACCAATGCTAGATCAGTGGCGATATTTTTGAGCTAAGCTGAAGCACTTGGAAAATTCAGGTTCGGAGAGCATTTTTGGTATTAAGCTCTTTCTGCAAAGTGTTTTAGTTTGGTTTGAATCTTTAGGCCACACAATATAAGAAGAACGTTTAAATGATATTTTTCATTCCAAGCACCTTTTGTCAATGGAGAATGCCCAGGAAACACATTTAACAGGAATGTGGTTTTACAGACAGATTTTAAACTTAAAAAATCTAGGCACATTGCAGAGAAGGTAAACATACTGGTACATGAAGTGGCTCCAGATCCAATCAGCTTCTAGTTTGATAAATTAATCCTGAAGTTGCTGTATCTTCTGTGCTTGGCAAGGGTGGATCAAATGGAGCAGCAAATGGGGAGAACAAGGTCTCCCAGTCTGGAAAAAGACTGCTGTTTCTAGTCCTGGTGGATCTGGAAATACTGCTGGCTGAGAGGCAGGGTTAGGATCTGTTCTGTGCTAGGGCAGTCATGCAGTATAGAGAAAAACAGTCTTGCAATCTTCCTTAATCCTATAATTGTCGTATTTTGCAGTCCTATAAACTTTGGAGAGAAACTCTTCAGCAATTTTCCCATTAGTAGGCTGGAGAAGGGAGTACAGCTTGTCCATTCAGTGAAGTTTCTGGCTGTCCATGTGGAAGCATAATATTTCAGTATATGGATGACGAAGGAATTCCTTTTTTTCCCCTGCATGTCTCGACCTGCATTTCATTCCAAATAAGCAGTTGTCATGCTAGTAGCAGTGCTCAAGAGGAACTTGCTAGTATGAGAGCTCCTTTCAAGTGTTCACAGAGGTAGAGTGAGATTTGAAGATTTTGAACCAAAATCTTTGGACCTTGAGGGGAATTCCACTGCAATAAAAAGTTATGGTACTAACTAGCTCCTGCTTTGCATTTCACAGGCTTCATAATCTTCTGAACCATCTTCTGTTCCCAGATCTCAGTGTCTTCAAACTTGAAATCTGATTCCAACTCTGTGGCTTGAGCCCACTGAGAATCATTTTGCATGCAGAATTCAATGCTTTTAGCTGAAGGAAATTGGTTTGCTGTGGTGATTCAAGTAGTTTTATATTTTCTTCCTGCTTCCCTTGGGTCTTTGAACCCACACGTGTTGTTACCATTCTTTAGTGAGTTTTTGTCTCATTTTTCTTAGCAAAAAGAAAGGTTTTTTATTGAATGTGAAAGCAGAATCTTTGACATATATTAAAAAAAGCCACAAGAAAAGCTCAGCATTGTTCCTTCCTCAAATTCAAAATACACATAGAAAAGACGAGATCCAAACTCTAATCATGTCAAACATGAGTTGTGTTTGCCAGGAACCTGAGGCTTACGTTGTGTCCCACTATCAGACTTTTACTTGTTGTGGTCAAGGTGCCAAATGCAAAGCTTCTATACTTGTATACCTGGCCATCACTACTGGTTGTGGTGGTAAACAAGGAGGGAGTCATATAGAAAGAAAACTTGAGAGTAAAGAAAACCTCACAGTCTTAGAGTGCATTTGCTCCTCTCTCCACTGAGAAAGGCAAGAATCTCTGTGCTTCATGACATACTGTGAACATGCCTGTAGTTAGGAATCAGAAATAGCATCTCCTTACACATTTGAAATGGAAGCAATGTTTATTTTTGACTCTGCTGTATATGGCAGCTGCTGAAGACAGGTTGTTTGACTGAAATACTGGAGGATCCAACCATTCCATTTCTGCTGTCTATGGGAATAAGTGCCCTCTATAAGTATTTTTGCTTAGCATGAGGAAAAAAAATAGTCTCATTTCACTATTCAGATGTTATGATATTTTATTTCAAGAAGCCAGAAGCATCCCTTACAACATTGTGGTCAATGTATTCGTACAGTTTGTAAAAATATTACTTAACCTCATTCGGAATTTGCGGTGAGATAACCATCTTGCCATTAGTACACTGAAAGACCTGATTTGCCACAGAGCTGTAGTAACTGCATATCTAATTCAGAATAAAAGAGCTCACAGACCTGGGATTCTGCTTTTTTTCAGCATCTAGCCTTAGAAGTCAGACTTATTCTGTGTTCAAAGAAGACAGCAGCTATTTCTTTGTGCATATCAGAATTCTGCACTACAACGAAAGTGAAAAATATTTTTAGCACCCAGCATTTGGATGCTGCTAACTACTGTATTAAAAATAGTTGCAATGACAAAGTTTTCATATCCCAATATTTTGGCTGCTCTTGCAAGGCAAGATGTTTTTCAGTTTAGGGTATAGCGATACAAGACTTTGTTTTACTGCTGTTTTTTTGAAGACAATAGGATGCTTCAGAACCTTTGATGACTTTACAGGGATGATTGTTGCCAAAAATGAACCCCCATAGGCTACTGTGTTTTTTTATTTTTTATTTTTTATTTTTTTTTTCTCCCCAGGCAATGACTTTATTTAAAACATAATTAAATGACTTTGTCAGAAAGACTTCCCACTGTACCTTCTTGCAGGGCTGTCTGGCATCTTTGTAGCAGAACTCAGTCTCAGAACTTGGTGGACATAAGGATCCAGTCCAGCAAAGCACTTCACACACACAGTTGATTTCAACCATATGCTTAAATGATTGGCTGAAGGATGCTGAACTTCAAACACATGCATAACGTTAGCTACCTGTTTGGTGCTTTGCTTACCAGGTGCTAGAGTTCAGGCTTATGGGCCCAAGATTTGTTTTTGAGTTGGAACATCCTGTCAAATAGTCTCAGAACGCATGAGTAGAGTTGGTAACCACTTGGGACAAATGGAATTAACTCTGTAGTACCAGTGAGAGAGACATCTCAAGTCTGCCTTCCCTGAGGAGGGAATTTGTCTCTGGAAGGACCCTATTGCAAATAGCCACTGAAGTCTTCGTGAGGACTCCTGCTTCCTGCTGGCTGCCATTAGTTCCTCTGAAAATCACACTGCTTGACATGACAGGACTTGAAGGTGCGAAGCTCACTCACAGCAGCTTTACTGCACTGTGAGCTTCCGGTTGCCAGGCGTGTTGGTGTAGCTCTCACTGACAGGACTGATGGCTCTTCATTCTGTGTCCAGTCAGCAAAATAGCATTGCCTTTCCCTTCCTTCTTGTATTTTGCAATACTTTTGCAGATCAGCACATAGAAGTCATTTGCACGTGTTTAGTTAAGCAGAGCAGTGCTGGGCTGGCATGCAGTTAGTGAAACCTGAGTGATGGAGAAAATCTTGTATTCTGCAAGTAGTCTGTTTATCTGCAGTGGTGCCATTGCTGAACTACTGGCTAAAGCATGTAAATAGACTACAGTCTGCTAAAGAAGGGAGGTGTCTCTCCAAGCCATTACAACAGAAAAAAGCCACACTCCATACCCCCATATGAATGTACCAATATGTGCAAAAGAGTCAAAAAGTGGCTGTTTTAAGCTGGTGATTAGTCTGGCCTTCCACACAGACAGGCCACAGCATTTGTCTTGTCTGTGTTCTATTTTATAGGAACATGGAAAGAGTGATATTTGGCCTGACCCCAGCTCTCTTTCTCTAACATGATCCAAAACACAGAGTTTAGCGGGAAGTGTAAGAACAGGGCAAGGATGCAGTAACATCCTTTAATGCTCTCCCAGACTCTGCCGAGAGGACTTGATGTGGACATTGAGATTTTTCTCCCACAGATTTTCTCTGCTATGTGTTTTCTGCTATGTGTAGCAGCCACGCAGGTCTGTCTGTAGCATATTCAGAAGGTATAGTTCCTATACCTGTGAGAGCACCTCTAACAACTCCCAGATATGAGGTAATTTTGGAGTGACTCCAGAAAGAGGAAAGTGTTCCCCATCCTTTTGGTTAGCTGCTGGCTGGAAGCGTAAGAGTTGTATAACTTGTCAGAGTACTACTTATGTGCTGCTTATAATCCATCAGCATGTGAATAGTCTTTCCCATCACCAAGGAATTTAGCTAGCACAACGCTGCATTTAATCTCTGATTTGGGGAGGTTTTTTTGTGGATTAGGATGTAGGGATCATTTGCATAGAATGATCAAACTGAAATTGCCTAAGCTGACCCAATTATAACAGATTTGATTATGTTTTCACTTAGTTTATGAGATGCAATTATTTCTGGCAGACTGTCAGAGATTATTTCATCAGGCAAAGCTGAGGACTGGGTATATGATTCTTTTTTCAAACCATACTCTGGCTTTTCATGTAGTGCTATTCAGACTGAAGATGGTCTGCTACCAGATTTTCTCTCTTCTGGTAAATCTGATTCTAACCACACAACAATCCACAAAGACAGTACTGCCTGGTGGCTGCAAAGAATACTGGGAATTCAGAAGTATGCTTCTCCTGTCTCCATTCCAAATGATTTTGATCGTTAACTCTACAGTAAAGAAAATGTTTTTACATGATGCTTGGTACTAAGAGGCTAAAGCAAAGTCTTCAGGTGCATTTGCAGCAGAAAGATATATATTTGAACAGCTTCGACCTTGAGATTTTTAGCATACTTTACTCTCATGTTTCCACTGTTTAATGTTGACTGCTAAAGTCAAACTCAGTGGGTCAGGTTTGACGTTGTTATTATTACACTGATTTCAAAAAGTCATCTATCAACTCATTGAAATGGTGAGTGTGGAGTTAGATGAGATCTTCACATTTAACAGCTTTCCTACCAATTAAATATATGGTGTTTCACTTCATGGTAAGTATTTTCTATTTCTGTAAACAACTGTCCTTGAAAGCTGTGTTCAATGTTTTGTGCTATTTGTTTCAGATGAAATAGCATGGTTTCCCATTATTATTATTGTTATTATTATTATTATTATTTGCCATTACTTCCCCTGTTTTCGCAGCCACTTTTTCTTCTTCTCTCCATGTGCATGCAAACTCATTTGTACAGTAAGGACCACAACTTTATCAGCTTGCCTGCCTGTCACTGGAATGCTACTTGCATAATATCCACCTGAGATTAAATCTGTGTCAGACCAGAAGGATATACCCAATACAAAACAATGTCTTTAGCTGGATAAATGTACTTCTGATCAAATCAAGGACTTCCCAAATAGATGGCTTGATATACAGTCTTTGTTGTTCACTGATAAACTAAGAAGCCAACAAAATCCTAAGATAGAAGCAGAAACTCTTTTGTAATAGTTGATGGAGAGCTCCACTGAGAGTGAAATAGCAATGTCTCAGATTGTCATGATGGCTGTTCCATGACCCACTCTTTAGTTTTATGGAAGATGGTATTTTTATAGCTAGGCTATTGTAGCTAGCTGTCAACTTATTATAACAATGGAAAAGCGATCTGTTGACTGTAACAGCTGACTGATGAGGATTCAGTGGGCCCATTGTATACAATGAATACCTTGAAATATTTGAGAAAGGCCTTTAAATTGTGGATGAATTCTACACTCATTAACATGTTGTCAATATGCTTACTGACCTTTTGCAAACTGTTTTGCAGTCCCTGGGTGAACAAGACCCTTAAAAGTTCCCGTAGCATTTTTTTTGGTTGTTGTTTTTATCTTGAGCATGAAAACATGAAACAGAATCTCGAGTGCCAGATTCTGTGCCACTCTGGACCTAGGTAGATGAGTATGTGAGTTACACCCTGTTGGCAGGTCTTTGTAATCTGAACAGTGTAAAGACTCCTGCTTCAAAGCAGCATGAAACTGCAAAGAATATTAAAACTATAAGGGGATCCAGTGCCAAGCATCATAACATTTACTTTCTCCCTCTTGAATGAGTTTATGCATCAGTGCCATGAAAATAACAACGGTCCTGCTTAAGATTCATAATTTGAAGTTCTTGATGAAGAACGGAAAAAACATTTAAATGTAGCAGTACAGCCTACCTCTAACTTTATTGCCTCTTGGTGTTTTGGCTTACCTTTCGTACCCTAGTTGACTTTGCTGGCATGTAGACCAAAACCGAATGTTCACTTTACTGAAACAGAAATGTATCCTTCTCACTGCACAGTTTCAAAAGCAATGAGACTGGAAGGCTAGTAAAGCATGTATAACATTGCACTGAGAAGTCTGATATGCAGTTGTTGGTGGAAAACTGAAGGAGGAAATGAATAAAAAGATAAAAAAAAAAAAGCTAGTCATAACACTGCAAAGAAGGAACTGTAAACCATTCCAAGGGAGAAAGCAAAGGCACGTTGGCCTCAGTTTGGGATTGCAATGTTAAAACTAAAGTCAGACTGGCTTTTTAGTGTATAATTCTGGCTTTTCATCTACAACAGACTGGTAGCAAATTACTCACCATGAAATCAAAGGATGGAGTACAAGCAACAGCAAAGTTTGAGCAATCTACATCAGATGAGCCGACTGCAGAAAACATGAGTTGCTTCAGAGCTGTTGATCTGCTCTGTTTATTTAAACAGCAGGAAGAGATGTGCCACAAAAGGAAAACTGAATAGATGTTTTGTCGTTGTGTTTTGTTTTTGCCTTGAGTCATGCATACTTTGCTTTTCTTGGTCATAAACCTCTGCATAGCTTAATGTGGCATAACACTGCTGAAGGCCTCCTGAGTCCTGCCTCAGTGCATACATGAAAGTGAAGACATTAAACATATGACTCTTCTGTAAAGTTTCCATTATACCGTGGTCATCTGGAAACACAATGCCGCTGCTATCACCTGTAAAAGAGAGATGCTGGATTAAAGCATCCATCTAGGCATTTAATTTATAAAAGCAACCACCTCCAGCTGCTTTCCTGGTCTTTTGAAAAGCAATGTATGCCTGTCATTGACCAATTACTGGATGGAGATACTTACTGGTTGGATAGTTAATAAGAGAGTAGCATTTCTTTCAGATGGCCAAAGGGAACATGTCCATGCCCCTGGGATGGCTGTTTCCATGTTTCCTTTTTCTGCTTGTTTCTAACTGTTTCCACCTGTTCCTACCACAGTCTTCAGCTACACCAAATATTATCATTACAAATTCAGTAGGAATATCTACAATGTGTATCCTTAAAAATAGCGAATCTCACTGTACCTTATGAAGCTCAAACATCTGGATTTGTATTTAGCAGCCACACACTTTGCAACCTCTTCTACAACCTGAAAATGCCAGTTATTACATCTTTTCATTTATGCCCTGACTCGGATGTAGAAGTAAAACTCTCCTTCAGAATTAACTTTGACAAGCATTTGTATGCTTCTTCTAGTGCCAAATCTGCCCACTTGCCCACTGAGTCAACATACTTTTGCAACACATAGTTTTTCTTTTGCTCTCTTCAGAGGTACAGTCCAGCCTTTGAAGTGTTGGCTGCTCTGAATCCCACTTTCTCTGCACTGCTTAATGGTAGAAGTGTTTAGAAAAAAAAAATCTTCCTTTCCAGCTATAAAACGTAAAACAGTCAAAGCAGAAGGTCATTCTCAGCAGGCAGCCCTTTTTGAATGAACCAAGCAACATGTATATATGTATTGTAGTGGCATTTGCCAGTTTCTCAAGGAAATGGGTATCTGCTGATGAATTCGTCACAGTTGCTCCATTATTGTTTGCCAGTCCCAGTTGAAGGCAGCGTGAGTGCCTACTTGAGTTGTGCATCCTCCCTCCCAAGTGCATGTCTATGGGATTCTGCCAAGCCTACTTGTCAGTAGTCAGTCAAATGTTACTGTGTGCATAATACCTGTCAGTGTTTTTACCTTGTCCCACCACATTAGAGATGGATGTGAGGTTGTTTTCTTCACGTCCAAACCTTTGAGATTAAATTAAATTTAAAGATTTGGCTGGAGCAAATATCTTTGAAGTACTTTGAAGTTTTGGAAGAAAGTCCTTGAGAGAGTACTTTCGTCACAGAGTAGGAGTTAGCTCTGTGTTCAGGACCAAAGAACCAAATGAAGGCAATAAGAGTATGATAACAAGAGAAGGTTGTTACCTCTTGCCATAGCAAACATACAGCTATCTCTAGCTGAGAAGTAGGGATAGGGACTGTCTCCTTTTTGAAAAATAGAATTGAAATGCACCAGGGCATTACACCTCATTGCTCTTCTGTTTAGGTCACTGATCTGAGATATAACACAACAAGTTTAGTATCAGTTTGGAGAGTCAAAAGATAGTCTTGTCCCTGCACTTCTCATGGGATCGTAATATTTCTTAGCACATTAAGAGTATCCACTCATTTCCCAATGAATTTTTATTCCAAACAATATACATTATCTCAAGGAGACAGCAAAGGAAAGCTTTTCAAAAGCCTATTTGTAAAAAAGCATCCTAGACATACTGTCATTTTTATTTTTAAGGAAGAGCAAATTCTTGGATCTGGGAAGTCATATAACATGCCTTCTATAAGATGAATGCTTCTTAGACTACAGTGAGGAATGCCACTGAAAGCCAGCAGTTTATGTTTTTCAGGGTCTCTATGGACTGAACAATATTTGCCTGGCAGAATTCATGTGCACAACACCAGCCAGCATGTGCAGCAACACTTCATAGCTCTACCAGTTCTTGCCTTTAAGTAAATACAGACAGGTGCAGTTAAAGGCCTGAGGTAAAGCAACTTGCACCTGGAGAACAGCTTGTGCTCTGGAGCTGCAAGCTTTGTAGCAAGATACAAACACTGGAAATGTCATGAATCTAAGCGACCCAAAGAATGATCAATGTCAGGTGGCAGAGTGTTTCTACTAAAGCAACATCTGTCTCATCAACTTCTTGTCATGTTATTAAATATCACCCTGGGGAATTGTAAATCTCATTTATCCTTCTCCTTGTTCGCAGCACACTGTTACAGTGACATCTTTGTTAGATAAGAGAATCTCGTAGAAGAAAGTTTCATAGAACATGTGCACAGAACACGTAAATTTGAATGTAGCACTGCATCCATTTTCAGGCAGCAACCATACCATGTTAATTGAAACTTCAGATATAATTCACAGGTACGATTTCTTTCCTTCTCATTGTGCTAGTTCTTTTTCTAGTCACTGACCCATTTGTCTAGATGTAGCTGTCAATTATATGGTGCAAATCCAGACAAGCTTCATGAGAGAAGAGTAAGCAACTTTAGACTTCAGTCTCTCTGAATTTTAACTCATAACTGTAATTTGGATTTTGCTGTCTTTGCCTGTTTCACATTCCAGTCATTCTTCCAGGAAAGTTTAGATGCAGAATAACATGACACCAGTAAGAATGCTGTGTTTGATAAGTGCAGAATGAGTGATGAGATCTTTGTTGGTCGTCAGAGAAGTTTACTTACTGGTCTGTCTCACTGCATCTGGGTTGCGATGACGCTCTGCTGTGAGCATGGCTTGAGAGTGGAGGGACTTACACCAGCTTCTCAGAAACGGAGAAGGGAATGAAAGAGGGGATCAGCCAAAGAAAACATGAAAGTGTTCACTAGTGTTCAAAGCGCCTCTATTGCAAGCAAAAGCTCAACTCCCAGAACCCATGCTTACCTCCAAGGAGTGGCATGGGCATGTGAGCTGAAGTATGAGAAATGCAGACATGCTGCAGTTACAAAAAGAAGCAGATGCTTTGTAGTTTATATTGAGGATTTTGTCAGCGGTTTCTCGAAGAACTTCTGATCTTGTCTGAGTGAAAGGCAATGGGAGATGCTGTTTTTGGCTTTTGCAGGTGGGCTTCTCTAGGGCACCAGGCAGAATGACGCTCTCACTGTGTATGTTCTGCAGAACTGTTTCTACTGATTCAATCACTCACTACTGATTTCAATCACTTGCAGTTTTTCTTTGGCTTTGAGCTGAGACTGTGTTTGTTTGCTTCAGCCAAGATCAGAAGCTGATGGTGTCTGGGGAAAATCAAAATTCATTGAGAGTAAGCTGAGGGACACTTGTGAAGATATGCAGAACAAGGAGGCTGCTGTGAATAAAAAACCCAGACTCCAAATTCACCTGAATGGAACAGGAGAAAACATTCTCTTGTGCAGTACTGACAAACTCTCAATCTGCAGCTCATAATCCTACTTTATGCAGAGGTTCAGGAAATCCATATCAGAAATTGAATTCCAAATTTACTCAGCTCTACTCTGTGGATGTATTTTTGAAGCATAAGATGAAGTCATTAATTCCTGATAAGTTATGTTTCTTTACCCATTTAAATTAAATGACAATGAAACACACAGAAGACATCTTTATAGGAAATGAGGTTCACATGAAGATGAGTGATAACCTCAGAGATGCTTCCCATTTGCAACAGAAATTGAGAGGATGATTCTTTGCTGTATCCCTACCTTTCTCTTTGCTTTCAAATTCCCATTCATGTAGTTTTATCCCAGTCCATCTAGAGCTCCAGTGAGCTCTTTAAGAACCAGGCCTATGTCAGTCACCAGATTGTTAATGGAAGCTCATTTTTCCCATCTGTACTTGAATTTTTGGTCCTTATAGGAACTCACTAGGGTTTGTATATTAGTAAGAGGACCTTCAGCAAACTGAGTGAATTCAGCTTAAAGTCTGTAACCATCTCAACAGCAACACTGAGGTTATTTTAGAATGAGAATCCTGAAGATTTGTCGCTTATGTCACTGTTCGTTATTGCTACTGAAGAGCTTATCTTACATATATCCATTTTCTATGTCACTGTCAATTTCTATCTTTCTCTAAAGCTGGAAGAAAAATTAAAATGTTGCAGGATGCTTCCAGTAAGTGATACACTATGCATATGTATCAGTGGCAAATATTTCACCTGTAGAAATTGTCTTGATTACTTTAATCCCTATTCAGCAAGACATTTACACATGTGCTTCACTTTAGGTACATAAATAATCTTTTATGCTTCAGCCGGATTATCCATGTACTTGAAAGCAGATTTCAAGCTTGCTCAGAGAATTCACTGAATGGGAGCCTCCAAAAATAAAGCAGTGTAAGACAGCTAAATAGAGCCCAGCTGAGTTAGATAAGAGGCATGAGACTCCAGAGGTATGAGTCCTAGATTTAGTCCATATTCTTCTTCAAGCCCTATTTTTTTCACTCCTTCTACAGCTTGCTTGCTTCCTTTTTAAATTCTCTTTCTCTTCTTAGACACTGCTATGGTATCTCAGTGTTTCACAATTTTGTAAAGTGAGATCATAAAAAGATTTCTCCTTACATGAGGGTCCTCAGAAGCTCTTTGTTTCTGTGTCTGTGCATGTGCTTAGAAGAGTGTTGTGCTGTGTGGACATCTTGATCTTCTGTGGGAGAGAGTCCCCGGTAGCTGCTGCAGCCCCTGGGATCTTTCTGCTTCCTGCACTCTACCTGTTCTCCATGTGGACCGTGACATTGTCCTACCTGTTGCAGAAGCCCTCCTCAGTCAGAAAGAGGTTATCTGTCTCTGACAATTTGAAGATCAAAGCTCTCATCTTATTTTGACCTGGAGCTAGGGAAAAGAGCAAACCCCAGAGCTGCTCTGTTCTTAACCACCGATGTTAGCTGAGCAGATGGCCTGTTGCATAGTAAGCCAGCTGTGACTGTTTTAAGGGGCAGCTGCTCTGTACCTAGGCATAACAGTTGATGCTGTTTAGACTTGGCTGTCAAAAGTGCCGGATCAGTGTAGGTCAGCCTGACTCTGACAGGATGGGTGTGGCTTCTTACCAGTCATCCGGGTGATGGAAACAGGAGAAACAATACGACTGTTACCATTTTAACAGAAGGGGAGAGTGTCTCAAAGGAGCAGCTTGCAATAGCTAGGAAGGACCATGACTTAGCTATAGCAAAGTAACAGCTTTGTTATGTGACTTGGGCAAATCACGTTTCTCAGTGTTTTCGATCTCTGACAGATAAACGGAGCGTGTTCGCAGCCCACTGCTTCGCTGGAGTAGAGTAGGCAGGGTACATGGTGCTTTGATAATACACACCGCATAACCCCCTAGGAAGTAAATGCTGAATGATGAATTATTCAAAGTACTTCCTTGTGCTGGATGCCTTAGTCTTCCCCAACACGAGACAACTGCTCTGTCCTGCTGACAGAGATGTCAGCGGAACTTTGAGAGATCTGTCATAGAGGTATTTGCACAGGAACCAACATTGACGGGAGGAGGCTGTTGCCAGCATATTAACTTGACCAGCTGTTTCATAATCTGCCACTACAACTTCATGTACTCTGTGTTGTGAATAGGATGAGGGGCATTTACAGAACTAGACCCTTAGAGTGGGAAACGGTCCCACTCTTTATGAAATAGTGACTGTGATAATTTAAAAGAGCTCGTTTGTTGGCTAATACTCTTTAAAGTCATCTTAGAAGGACTCAATATTTCCAGAAAAACTAAGATAAACAGTACAGCAGTTATTGTTGTTGAGAATTTGTGGAGTGAGATATTTGCTTCTGAAAGAAAGGCAGCTGCTAGAAGGGGTAGATAGCTGGCAGTTAAACTTTGATGGTATGGTGGCCGCTGTGAGGGATTGCGTGAGGGATTTCCTCTCAGTCTCTACAGCCTGCACTACATGGCCAATCTCCGCAATACAGGACTGTGAAAGACTCACATCCTCACCTGGTCAGTGGGTTACACTAGAGAAATGTGCTGCTTTAGCTCAGCTGAGTAGCTGATAAGTTGATTTACACTGGTTTCCTCAGCAGAAACCCTAGCCTGTTAAATCAACAGTCCCAGTCCTGTCTGTTTTAATTTTCACTCTGTAGGTATGGCTTCATGCAAAGAACTGGTAACAGGAGAGCATAGGATGCACTATAAACTTACTCCCTAGTACGCCCTGGGGTCTTTTTTTTATGTTTAATGTCTTCAGAAATTGAATTGGGGGCGGGGGGGGGCAGGGAAAAAAGTTTAGGTGAAGTACTTTCATGAAGCCCTAGGTAAAGCCCTAGGCTTTGGAGACCAGCTTTCTGAGCCTGATATGGTCCATCTTTGTGTAATCCCAAAGTAACTGAAACTACTTAAGATTAGCCAAGGCACAAAACAATGTTACTGGCTATTCCTAATTATTCCCCGTGTTTGTCATGCAGTCATGCCTGCAGATCTAGGTGAGGGTTCTGTTGTGTTTGGCATTATAGAGACTAGTGATAAAAAAATGGTTACTGTCCCAAAGATCTGACAGGAAAGAATTGGTTACTTACCATTACAAAGGCATGGAAAGCTTTGGTGACTCCCCAAAATAACAGAGAAAACTGATGTTAGAGTTTGGGACTGAAGCCTTTCAACACATGGGAACACCAAAATCCTGGTTAGAGCCAGAATACCCAAGAGCAGTGCTGATCACTTCTGCTCAGGTTCTGATAGAGCAAGGACTGAAACAAGTAGAACAGTGGCAATGGCGTTCATCTCTCCTGATCCTGTGCTGTGACCTGGCATTGTTATGGATATCCTGGAGCCATAGACATTAAAATTCATCACCTACAGAAAACAGAAAAATAAGGTGAAAAAAATGAGGTTGCTTGATTTGTGTATGTATTTATTGTGGTCACTGTAGAAACAGATACTGTAAGATAAGGTGAAAATATGTAGGTCATTCAAAACATGTTCTTACCTGGTTTGGAGGCTGGTTTTCTTTCTCCTGCAGTTAGGAGATAGGGTAAAGACTGACATTGGGAGAGAGTGAATGTGACAGGTGATGAAAGAGGAAGAGAATGAAAATGATTATTGCAGCAAAGCCTTTGAATTAACAGCGGATGAGAAGAAACCTGAAATAATTCAGGGCTGAAAAACACAGATGATGTTTGTCTCTGGTAAGGCAGAAGATACAGTGCTAAGCAATTAAAGCTGAACATCAATTCTACAGGCTGGACTACTCCTTCATTTTGGAAAAGTGTGATAATGAAAGATGCACAGAACGTATCTCAGATCAAGGCTGCTGCATAAGCACTTTGACTTCTGCAATATTGCAAGCTTCATCTATGACAAAATGAATTCCCTTATTGTGTTATGTCCAGTCCACACCACGGACAATGCTTCTTGGAGAGCTAGGGCCAGATTTGCCCTCAGCTGTCACAAGCTAAAAAGTATTAATACTAGCTAAGAGGTGAGCAAAACAAAACTGGTGCAAGATAGGTTAACTTCGTACACCTGTCTTAACAACTTAATTGCACCTACCTAGATATATAAAAAACATCGAACTTTAATAAAAACAGACTTGCCCAGCAAGTGTCAAACCCCAATACCTTGGCATGTTTCTAATTTGCTTTTTCTACCACTGTCATTTGAGTTTTCAGCAGACTAATAGCTGCTACATGGTAGGCACCTTGCAACTGCCTCCTAGTGCCTTATATGCAGCAGCAGCTGATTTAAGTCCTCCCTGACCATGCCTTCTGCTTGTACCTGGTAATGTCATTCACACCTGGGTGAACAGGGCACAACACATTTCCATTCCAGTTTCAGAGCATATCTGAAGCATTTACCACATCTTTACACATTTGAGAATGATTAGGAAAAGTGAAAGGCAAAACAGAATAAAAGTTCCAGGGCAGAATTTTTCACGGCAATTTTGTCTCGAAAAATAACCAGCTCATCGAAGTTGGAAACATTTAACCAACATTACTGGGAACAAGACATTAAATGTTTGGGAGTTTAGGTTACTTAAGCAGCTTTCATTTAATTTTTTGACATTTCAAATATTGTTTAATGTGATATGCCATGCCATGCTACAATGTGTAGTATTTCAGAAGACAGAGATTAAACGAAGCAGCGCAACCTAGTCAGATTTAGGTAATTCCAGAAAGTATTTTTTCATATCTTTCAACCAAAAAAATTGATCTGAAATGTTTAACTTTTTTATCTTGTCACCCTGCAGGTGCATAAACATTGCACTGGTACAGCTTTCCGGCTGCTGTTCCTTGGGTCGTCGCTGCTCTCTCAGGCAAGTGGCAATGCTTGGCTACTGGAAGGTGAAGTGCGGTGTCAGTATGTGCGTGGGTGGAAGAGTGGGAACTGCTTGTGCCTGGGACAGGCGGATTCTGTTTTCTGCCTGCCAGGAGCAGGCTCTCTCCAGACAGGCACAGCTTCATTTTAGCCTTTAATACCTGGACACTGCCACCTTTATGCTCACAGAAGGTCAAGTCTTCCGTGTGTGACAGTGAGTCCTGCAATGATGCCAGCCCCCCTTTCCCCCCACTTCCCCCCCACACCCCCTTGACCTTGGCAACTTTTTGGTCCAGTCTGTACTGTATTTATAGGCTGACCTTTAGGTTGCCCTCAAACTCTTGACTTGCTGATTGTCCCCACCACAAAGTCCTTTGCTTGACTCCTGGTAGCTGCTCAACCCGTCCACAGACTTTGCTCCACTGTAGGTGACTTCAACTCTGTCCCCTCACCTCTTCCCCTCTCCCCTTTGCGCATCATGTTTGGAACTTGCTGCTGTGACCTTGAGTCAAGCAAAAAAAGTCTCCTGCTACCCTAGCCACCAGCTCTTCAATGGTCAGCGTTCCCTCTTGTGTTCATTTAGAGCTAATCCCAGCAGAGAGCAGGCTGATATCTGGAGGAGCTCTGCTCAAGGAGCGCAGCACAGAAAGTCGCATGGTGGGAGGGAAGAAAGGGGGCAGACAGCTCGTGTGGCTCAGGCAGGGGAAAGGAGTGTGCTGCAGTCTTGTGCCAAAGGGGTGGTTCGAAAGGCTGACAGCCCTTTTCTCTTGGTGCAGTTTTGAAACAAACTATCCTTTCAAGGTGGAGGAAGAATCCCAGCTTAGAGTTAGGCCTGGACCTTTTAAGTTTTGCCTGATTATGAATGAAAATACAAGAGCAGCTTGTGGCTTTGGGTCAGTAGGTATTATGACAAGGTTTTTAGTCTCCAAAAATCTAGTTAAAAAAAGAAAAATATTTTAATACCACAAGCCTTGAATTAACAACCTTACAGAAAATGCCCTCATAAAGAGAGTTTTAATTATATTTTTCTCTACTTTTAGAAAATAGGTTATTATTTTGCAGATGGCAGATCTCGTGTCTGGTGGACTACCATGCTGGAGGATCATGTGCTTCTAGCTTAACTACATTAGTGTAGCAAGCTACTTAACAAAAGCAGTTTAGAGATGAGACACTTCATAATACCAGAAATTACTGCCAAATGGGAAGAGGATTGTACTGTGTCATCCTGCAAGCTCCATTTACCTAATTGCCTCATAGGCACTGGGGGGGTGGTCCCTAGGGCAGATCATAGATCAAAGAATCATAGAATCATCTAGGCTGAAAAAGACCCTCAGGACCATCAGGTCCAGCCTTCAACCTGACCTATCAAGTCCTATCAGTAAACCATGTTCCTTAATGCCATGTCCACATGTCTCTTAAATACCTCCAGCAACAGGGACTCCACTTCCCTAGACAACCCGTTCCCATGCTCCACCCTCTCTGTGATGAAGTTTATCCTAATATCCAATCTAAACCTCCACTCATGCAACTAGGGACTGTTTCCTTGCATGCTATCACTTGTCACCTGAGAAAATAGACCAACACCCTCCTCACTGCAAACTCCTTTCAGGTAGTTGTAGAGTTATAGAGATATATTGCCCAACAGATGTGTGATAGCTTGTACAGACACAAAGCCAGTGGCATAAAGCACAGTTTAGTAAAGAACAACCAACTGTAATTCGGCAGTAGCATCTGAAGCTATAAATCCTCTACTTCTTTGGATACCCCATACGAGGAAGATACTATGGAATATCTGAATTATTGTTAAATCCTAATAAACCAGTAGGCAACAGAAGGAGCAAAATAAACATATTTTGACACTTGAACCATTCTTATATTTCAGATGCTGCTGTATGGAAGCAGGCCTTGCTAAGCCTGAAAGCTGGTCAAGGACACAGCAGCATCTCAGGCAAGAGGTGGATGAGCTGGAGAGATGTATGTCAAGACCACACAGCTGCAGATTCTGAGTTAGCAGGCACACACAGGTACATCTGCTGGAACAAAGTTCTTCCCTTCTATGCTGATGCTGCTTTGCCATACCAGGCACCTTCACAGAGCAGTTATATCTAAATGTAGCTCTTAATAGAGCTAGCTCTAAATGTATATACACCCTAGGAATTTCTTTTAAGTCAGAGCTCATATTGATAGAGGTCTGAACCTCTATTGCATTGTGTTCTCTCCTACTGCTATAGAGAGAAACTGCTTCTGCTTGACTGAATCCCCAAAATAGATTGTGGAAAACAGAATCCATGATTTGTTATTCTTGTCGATGTACGGTCTTTGGGGGAGATTTTGTTAAGCCCTTGTTATCATTACTGTTTCATGAAAGTAAGTACCAAGCATAAGCTATACTAAAAATGTATTTTTATGTGTTCCTGCCTTTATACCCTTTGCAATCACTGATGACTCCTATTTACAACAACTGAGAAAAGAGTGGGGTAGTTAAAGCATATTATCTGTATTGCTGTCATGTGTTCATGTAACTTCAGCATGAAGCTCTTCAGTGAACTTTGCTTTTCCCTTTTTGTTCTTAAGATAAACAAATATTTTTTGGTATCTCTCAACAGATAAGTTTCATGTATATCTCAAGCCCCTAATTTTTATATATATTTTGTACTGTATTTTTCTAGTGTTGAAGAGACAGAGTTTATAAGAGATGACACAAGTTTGTCACATACAGCAACATTCTAATATTTTTTCTTAAAGCATTTTCTCTAAACATTTCTATTTCAGTTCAATACTGGCTTACTCAGAAATAAACAGTTCACATTCCAACTCTAATCACAATGGAATTGAACTACTTGAGACAAAGCCAATACTCTAATAAAGAAATTAATTTATTATTTACCTTTATTACTTGTACAGTAATCATGCATTCTTCTGATTAGTTATTAAAACAACAGGAAAACTGTTGATAATGCTTTATGAAATGGTTTGTAATACTTCTAAAGTGCTTTAAGATGTACAGTATTTTAAATGGTCATAGAAACCTGAAGTGAGTTTGAATTAAAGCTAATTTTTTCTGATCTAAAGGTCTTTTTCAAAAAAATTGATTCATCTTTATCTTTTAGAGCTGAAGTTTTCTGAACCTGGACTCTGCTTGAAAGCGAATTATTTTAGGAAGTTTGAGCAGGAAGAACTTGATGCAATCAATAGTCTTTCTTTCTAGCTTTTACGCTTACAAAGAAAGGTGTGTTTTTTCATGAGTAGGCTAAAGCATCTCAGCAGGAGACAATGGAGAGCTGAATTCTGGATCACAGACAATCCATCAGGCTCAATGATCTGGAGAAAAGCACACTTGGCTTAGCTAGATCATACAGATTTAAATTGTGTGCCTTGACACTTTCATTGCTATTAGTTTATTGTTTTTTTTCTGAGACATCACTGGGAAACCTAGATCTCATTTGGTGTCCAGCACGTGGATAGGATACTAAACTGATGAATGAGGAAGGACTACAGTAGGAGCACTCACGTAAAATTAAATGTAGTTCATCTTCATTTGCTGTGCAGAGAAAGTGTGAATAGGTATTACAGGATTGAAGACAGTATTGCAATTGCATCACATAGGCATGATGCAGCAGAGCTAAGACTTGGTGTGCAGCCTTGGGATACTGGACTTTTGAGTTCTTCATTTTGCCATCCTACTGTTCTGCTAGTAAATCTCAGCAAATGCATATTGACATCATTTTGTCAACTTTGATGGTGTTATGCTGATTTACAACATCAAAAGATCTACCTAACAGCCTCATTAAAAATTAATACAATGTGAATCATGTTGTATCACACTTCTGTTTAACCCTTGTGTCATATCTGCCCTGGCATGGGATATTGCACGTGGTTTGAGGGGCCAATCTAACTTCCTTTTAATCTGCGACAATCTTTACTTAGTTTGCTTTAGAAATGCCTGAAACTCAGCTGTGATTAAGCAAGACACTCAATCAAGCATGTGTCTTAACTTTGAAGCATGTGAGTGATCTTGTTGAAGTGAGAATTTAGCATGTACTTAAGTACCTGCCTAGACAGGGGAAATAATTAAAGATCTAGAGTGATATCATAGAATGACTTTTAACTCAGTGACTGTTACCAGAATTGCATCAGATTGCAAATTCAGCTTCATTTAGACTGTAAATATGCACAACCTTGTCTCTGAGATACCTTTAATTTCAAACCTGAACAAGATCCTTCTACTCTTTCTTTCCATTCTGCAGAGAGAGAAGAGCTGTTCAACAGAGTTCTCATTCAATCTCACTAAACAGTTGCACAAGTAGACTGCCTAGCATCCTTCTAGCATCCTGCAAACTTTTTGTCAGAACTGTTTGTCCTTCCAATGACTTCTCCACCTTTGACTTGTGACAAAGAAGTAAAACTGAGTAATGACTGTTTGTTTAAACAGCAGGAATGTGGCAAAAGGAGTTTAAACTATGCCATGAGGACTCTGATTTGCCACTTGATATAAATGAATGCTGAATGTAAACAGTAAAACTCAATATTCAGCATTCACCTATTTTCGAGCAGCAGAGGCTTCTCATTAAAAAAATTTTTGGCATGTCAGTGAGCAATGAATTACCATGCAGTGCAATAGTGTACAGACAAAACAAGCAACTCCCTGCTGGTGTATAATGTGCAGCGCATGGAAGATGATACATAGAATGAGACAAGCAATAACTCCTTAGGGAATACGATACTTCAGGCCTAATCCTGAGGTCGTGTGAGAGGCATATATCTTCACTGAATGAAATGGAGCTCAACAGATTTACAGCAGTCTGGGTGCCAGCTCTTTCTCATTAGTGACCAGAGATGATGTTCTCTCCATTACGTTTTCTTCTGCAGCTTAATATAATTACTCTCTCTGCTATGTTAAGGTTTCTCCATTGCTAACTGTCTGCTGCTGAGGCTCATCTTTCTGATTAGACTGGTACACTTCCTTTCTGTTCCCCAATCTTCCGTGGTGAGGCTTGACAAACCATTCTCTCCTGTGTTTGGGAAAGTATCTCAACAGTGCTTTCCAGCTGATGGTCCTCAACTACTTGTAAGGGGACCAAAGAAAACCACTACCTGGTCAGAAGGCTTAAATTTACCATACAGGTATCCATACTTCCACTGGAAAAATAGAGAGTCTGCAAATTGATGAAGGTAAATGTCAGAGTCGTATTGGTTGACTTTTGCAACTTGATAGAGGAGACAGTAGTGCATGGTGGGAGGGCAGGAAACATCAATCATAATGTGAAACAGGAGAAGTCCAGAATGATACAAGGAGAAACTGTACTGGTATGAGGTCAGCCAAGCAGTGGAGCAGATTGCTCAGAGAGGTTGTGTCATGTCCTTCCTTGGAGGTTTTCAGAATGTGACTGGACAAAGCCCTGAGGACCCTGGTCTGGTCTCATGGCTGACCCTGCTTTGAGCACGAAGTTGGACTAGAGGACTCTCATGGTCCCTTCCAACCTGAATTATCTGATAATCCTGTGACCTTCATGCATGGATTGCACATGGGAAGTCTTTCTGGGCTGTTCAGAACTGGCTATAATGTGTCCTGTGACCTTAATGGAACTTTTTAGGTTACCAGGGTATTCAGTCAGAATCCAGGAGCAAACCTATAGATCATTTTCTGTAGATCAGAAAATCAAAAGAATATCGTGTGGTTTGTGACTTCATGGTCATAATAACTGTGCTTTTCTGGTCACACACACTGCCAATGGAAAAGACATATTTAAGGAAATCCTTCTAGGCTATCTTTAACATTTTGGTGATATTTCTGTGTTAAAAAGCGCAGTTAAATATGTATATATATACATGTACACATGTATTTACACACAAATTATAAATATATAAATAAATAT
>VXAL01005435.1:363709-383235 GCA_013399475.1 Chauna torquata | reverse complement strand
AATATATATAGTGTTTTTTTTTTAACAAAAGTTGCACGAGACTTTCAGCTGCTTGGTGTATTGGCTGTTGTAACTTCAACAGTAGATCTCGCTGAACCATTTCTTGCTGTAATTGTATTGAAGGTATATTGTCTAACTGCTAGGGGCATTGTAACTGAATCTGAGTTACTCTGTTAGTTCCTGTTGCCTTTACTGTGCCCAGTTTGCATATTTGACCAAAAAAGACATAGATGGCAGTTCATGTAGATTGTTTGGAATAATTACAATTAAAAAGCACAAAGTGAAATCAGTGATTTAACATGTCCCAACACCTCCTGGAAGTTACGGGAATTATCTGCAAGCAAGAAGTAACTAAGTTAGTAGATAAAATTTTCAGCAGATGTTCTTTCTTTGTCAGGTCTCCTATATTGCTTGTGCTTGCATGTAAAATTATTGTTTAGCTGATGTGTTTACTACTAATGCATGTTTGCAAAATCATAATTAAATGCAGAACATATGATGTTATTATGTATATGGCCTCTCTGGGAGGCCGTTTATCAATGGGTGTTTTTGTCCCAGTCCTGGGGTTATTCTAGTGCAGTGGAAGCCACCCAGATCAACAACCGTTTGCAAAATCATGTCTATGAGAATGCCAGCCCACAGGGGAATTTCTGAACCTGTCCGTATAGTCCATGACAAGTAAGTAGCGGCAGGGAGAAGGGTTACTAGAGTTCACCAAAGGGTTGCAGAAAGCATGGATTACTCAATTCTCATAAAGCTTTTGCTGCCAATGAATATTGCAGGATAAATAGCTGTTATCTGCATTTAGAGAATGCCTTCCAAGTGAGATGGAAGGTGTTCTGCCTTACTGGATTATCTGGCTATTCATCCTGTCACATGAAACAGCCAGTCTCTAGTTGTTATAAAACATAGGCTGTCAACGTAGGGGCCACAGGATGGCTTCACAAGGTCACAAGTACCATTTCTGTGGCTCTATAGAAGGAGAATACAGAGGTTTTACCCAAAACCTTGATTTTAGTCTAGGTTCCCTGATACACATTGTTTCGGAAGAAGTTGAAGGCTTCTGATTCAAACCAAATCCAGTTTGCAAGGCTGTTAGTCTCTACACTGTTGCTCTCTCTACTCTGAAACTTTCTTTTTTATTTTATGGTAATAGTCACAGAGGTTGAGATTCTGACATGGTTTCTTTCCTCTTCTTGAGAGTATGCTAATACAATGTATGATTGTTGTTCCTAAGGATAAACAACACTAAATCCAACCTGATGGGCAGTAGCAGTTTAACAAAGTTGATATCAAATATTTGACCTTTGGAAGAGGTAGGTGATGGGCAGAAACTGGAACACGTCAGGTTCCTTCTGAACGTCAGAAAGCACTTCTTTACTATGTGGGTGACTGGGCACTGGCACAGGTTGCCCAAAAGAGTGGTGGAGTCTCCCTCCTTGGAGATTTTCAAAAGCCATCTGGACATGGTCTTGGGCAGCCTGTGCTAGGTGGCCCTGCTTCAGCAGGGGTTTGGACAAGATGACCTGCAGAGGTCTCTTCTACCTGAACGATTCTGTGATTCTGTGAGATGTTCAGTAAGTGTATACTTGGACAGCTCCAGCGGGATGTGGTCCTTCATGGTTTCATTACTAATTTTTGTGGGAGTGCAACATGACAGATGTGGCAGAGAAGATAAGGATGAAAGTATGACATCCACAAAAGACTCAATATGACTCACCAACCTATCTTTATCTGTAGTTACATCAGTTTGTTGCTTTAGAACATACCTGTCTTGGCCTTTACTTTCATTCTCCATGTTGCCCTGTTGCATGCCTACCCTGCTACGTTTTTTGTAAGCCTTTCATTGGGAAGACCTTAGGAGAAAATTAGAATTTAGAATTGGTCTTGAATTTAACTTCTCGGTTGGATGAAAAAGACATATGCCACAGGCCAGGTTTTGATCTGGGATAGCTCATTGTAGCATGACTTTCTTCAGTGAACTGTTCTTACTGACTTAGTCTGAGGCAGGAGTGGCACAAAACTTCTTTGCCCCTTTTCTGTAATTTACCACCTCAGAAATCAAACCTCAGCAGATTTTACTGCTTCCTGTTTTATCCAGCCACATGTTCTTTCACAGACCACATCCTGCAACCCAGCAAACTCTGTTGTTTTCTGTCAAGGGAAGGAGAATATTTCTTTATCCTTCCACTTCCCCTTCCTAATGCCTTCCAAATGTAACCCCCTACTACAAGACTGGTTCAACTCTTCCTTGCTACATACTACTGTTACAGCTAAGAAAAAGCCCTCTGCCTAATTACTACCTATTACTCCAATATAATGTTTATATTGGTCTATTGACTTCAAAAGGCAGATTATCTCAAGAGTGACTTGGATCAGTTTCCCCAGCCATTGTCATATATTCTGCTGTGCTTTCTCGGTTGACCCTGCTTTGAGCAGGAGGTTGGACTTCAGAGCTCCTGATATCCCTTCCAACCTGAATTATTCTGTTACTCGAGAATGATGCTGACTGAAAGATGTCACTGTGCTTTCAACAGACAGTTCTTCCTTTTGAGCTCATCCTGCTGTTGTATAGGTGAATGTAATCACTAACATAAGTAAAAGAAGACAGATGGCAAGCATGGCATTCAGTTTGCAATTCAGTACTGAATAATAGTGCTGCATTTTCTTTTTTTTAAGTGGAGTATTATTCTGCGCTTTCAATGATATAATGTCTACCGTGGAAAACCATTTCTTGGGGAAATATTTAGTGCTTCCTGACAGTTCCAGTTCTGTTACCACTTGAGATTATAAGGTTGACAGGCTCATATTGCCTTTGAAGTTTTGCATTTGCCTAGGGAGGATATGTCTTTTTTCCCCACCTTTTGTCGATGGTGTGATCACAGGGAGCTGAAGTGTATTTTATCTCTTGGCACAGCTAGTTGTTATTTTTAGACACTGAATCATTTCTTTGCATTTATTTCCCCCCCTTAATTATAGACAGTAATGACATGGGTAGCATTTTTAAAAAGAAAGAGTAAGATCCTACAACTAATTAAGTGTGTTGGTGAGGCATTTATATGAAGTTACAAATGTCCTCTACAAGTAGATTTGGGGCCTTGGTTCACATTGCTTACTGAAGAAATGAAACTTAGGACCAATTTTATGCAAATGGTTAACTAACAAATCAAGAAAACATTTCCTTAAATCTACACTGCTTCTGGTATTACTGATTAAAGTAATACAACGACCAAATCAAACTCATGTCAGCAGGTTAACAGTGGTGCTGGCTTGGAATATAAAATCTCTCCTGAGTTAAGCTATACTATGAGCACAACATATCAATCTGTCTAAATCCCAGGAAGAAATCCAAAGAAGAGTACAGTGACTGTAAAGTCCTGACTATGGGATTTTACCAAAGACAGTCAATTTATGGAGTAAAATAAGGAAAACAAAATAAATTTTGTGTCTGAACTGCAGCATTAGAGTGGTGGAAAGCCTCCTTGCAAGCTGTCTGATCTCACACAGTGGTTAATATTTCCGTACTAGTTCTCTCTACAGTTCAAGCCATCACTGATGCTCTGGTGAAAGGAAGTTTGACAGCTCTTGGCCGGCAGTTCATAGCTGAATGGTTTTGATTTTTTTAGGTTGTTCAAACAGAATAGAAAACATGCTTTATTGAGTACCTTTATGAGACTGCTTAGGACTGTAGAGCTGCTTTTGTAGAGTTTCTTCTCTTTGTGGATTTTCTGTAGTGCTTAGATGTGCACAGACAAGTTACATTTTTATACCTTTTATGCCTCCATACAGAAATGAAAAACCTAAAGAGATTTTGGAGGAATCACAGAATATCCTGAGCTGGAAGGGACCCTCAAGGATCATGAAGTCCAACTCATGGCTCCACACAGGACTAACCAAAATCAAACCGTATGTCTCAGAGTATTGTCTAAATGCTTCTTGAACTCCAGCAGGCTTGGTGCCATGACCACTTCCCTGGGGAGCCTGTTCCAGTGCCCAACCACCTCTCGGTGAACAGCCTTCTCCTAATTTCTCAGGGTACTTTCTCTCCTTCTTCTCCAGAGGAAATCATGCTCAAAATCCTCCATGGCAGCACTTTGGCCCAATTGTCACGAGGTGTTCTCAGTTGGGCAGTGTCAGCACCGCTGTGCAGAATAAACCCTCCACTCCCTGATCAGTCTGAATACAAAAAGTACAGAAGTCTGCTTTCTGACAAAGCTCTCCCTCTCCTCCACCTTCCTTATGACTGCATCCTGCTTGACGTATTACCAGTTTGTGGAAAGCTCATCCACACACTGGCAAAAGTAAGAGACTGAAAAGATCCAGCTGTTTGGCACTCAACTTTCAAAATGCAAAAGCAGTGTAAACATCTTATAGATACATAGCACAATTCTCTTACAGAAGAGGAACTGGCTCTGCACTCAAGCGAACCAGGAGTTTGCAAGCTCTCTATTGGATTTCTTCAGGTGTAACAAGCAATTAAATTTGTTTGCTGAAGTTGCAGTTTCCTATTTCTGAGGTAGTCAGTCTGAGGGTCTGGAAATGCTAGTCATTTAGGTCCTTGCCCTTGAATCTTAGTGTGATCTTCACTGCTTCTTTCTTGCATACTCGCTCCATAACCCTCAGTGATGCTCCAGACCTCCAGTGCAGCAGGCTGGCCCACCGCATGCTATTTTTAACTTGGCAGAGTCAACATCTGCACATAGACTGAATCTGCACCCTCCTCTCCCTCCTGTCTGTGTTTAAGTAGTAAATAAGTCTGTTTTAAGAGAAAGCAGTGTGAACATCTTATGGGCAGATGGCACTATTCTCCTTGCCAGCTAGACCAAAAGATATAGTCTTTTTGTATTTCAGTGAAGCTTTCGGTACTGTCTCTCACAGTATCCTTCTGGACAAAAAGTCCAGCATACAACTAAACAAATACATAACGTGATGGGTGAACAATTGGCTGAAGGGTTGGGCTTAAGGGGTTATAGTAAATGGGGTTACATCAGGCTGGTGGCCAGTCACTAGTGGGGCTCCCCAAGGCTCTGTGTTGGGACCAGTTCTTCTCAATGTTTTTGTAAAGGATCTGGATGCAGGACTCAAATGCATACTGAGTAAGTTTGCCAACGATACTAAACTGGGAGGAGCTGTTGACTCCATCAAAGGTAGAGAAGCCTTGCAAAGAGANGTGCCCTGGCAGCCAGGAGGGCCAGCCGTGCCCTGGGTGCATCAGGCACAGCGCTGCTGGCCGGGCGAGGGGAGGGATTGTCCTGCTCTGCTCTGCCTGGTGCAGCCTCACCTCAAGCACTGTGTGCAGGTCTGGGCACCACAGTATAAGGAGGACATAAAACTATCAGAGAATGTCCAAAGGAGGCTGCACAGATGGTGAAGGGTCCAGAGGGGAAGACGTATGAGGAGCGGCTGAGGTCACTTGGGTTGTTCAGCCCAGAGAAGAGGAGGCTGAGGGGAGGCCTCATGGCGGCCTGCAGCTTCCTCACGAGGGGAGCGGAGGGGCAGGCGCTGATCTCTGCTCTCTGGTGACAGCGACGGGACCCGAGGGAACGGCATGGAGCTGTGACAGGGCAGGTTCAGGCTGGGTGTTAGGAAAAGGTTCTTCACCGAGAGGGTGGTCGGGCACTGGAACAGGCTCCCCAGGGCAGTGGTCACAGCACCGAGCCTCCCGGAGTTCCAGAAGCATTTGGACAATGCTCTCAGACATCTGGTCTGATTTGGGGTGGTCCTGTGTGGAGCCAGGAGTTGGATTTGGTGATCCTTGAGGGTCCCTTCCAACTCAGAATATTCTATGATTCTATGATTCTGTATTCTGAATTTATGTTTAGGGACTAAAACCAAAAGTAAATCCGCCTGTCTTCAGAGTTTCATCCCAGTAGAAATAAGATATTTAAAATGTTTCTTCTAATTACATTTAGAGATAATTACTTGCTCCATGACATGCACTATGTGAGTATAGTGAGTGAAAATTGGGTGTTCTGTCCCCTGACTCTCTCCTCCTCACCGCATGAGCCCTGTTTCTCCTCATCCCCATTCAGGTCCCATACACCTCCTGGCAAGAAACAGCGTGTTGCTCTGAGCTGTATGCATGATGAACATCTGGCCAGTGCCAATCTGTCCACTGACTACAGCTCAAAGAAATGTAAGGGTTGTGTTCTGCCTGCCTTTTCTGTTCGAAAGTGTGGAAGTCTGTCTCCTCTGCCAGATCTCTACTTTTTACATTTATAATGTAAGTAACTTTCATGTTTAGTTGAAAACCTATTCAGTGGATTAAAAAATTATTGAATTGGGACTGCCAGAAAAGGAGATAGGTAGCCAGTGCTTTAGTATCAGCTAGTTTTTCTTAGGGAATCAAGCTCACAATATGGAAAACAAATTTAAGGCCCACATTATCCTACACATTTTTTTCCTCTCATACTGTGTTGCAGAGCTGTAGGATGGCAAAAACATCACAGAAATAGCTGGGTTAAAATGTTCAGCAAATCCCAAGTAACTACTTATTCTCGTGAATTGTCTCATAACAATCAGAAAACTGGGTTGTACCATTTATCTGCAGCACCCTAGGCAGGGACTGATTTCAGGGTGAAACACTTGCCTCAGAGGGAGAATATCCTCCAGAAGGAGCTGATGGTACAGTCATCCTGTCGGCATGGGGTCACCTCTACAGGTCATTGTAAAGATGTGGGCAAGTAGGGTCCATCTTTCATGGCTGCCTCAGATGACCTGCATGGAGATAGGGAATGCAATGCTGGGGAGAGGCTAGTCCAAAGGATGCTGTTGTAGACTGTACAGAGAAATAAAACCTTATTGGACAGTTCTGCCATGGTAGCCTGTGGGTTTTGAGTTTCTTTTCAGACACAGAAGGTTTGAAAAATATTTTCTGCTTGTGTTTGAATCTGTATTCATATATTTTCAGTATTGTATTGAAAATAGATTTTGTGTATAAACCTAACTCACTGAACATTAGCTTAACAGGCTGAGAATTCAGAGATGTTCTTTCTGTATTTTTCTCTAGTTTGGCATTCAAATATGGAAAATCAGATCAAAAATAGGACACCTCCTGTGTACCCTTGCTGAATGTAGAATGAAATCCAGACAATAATAATGTGGATAGTGAAAGATATTGTGGGTTTCTGCATTTGTTGGATATTAAAGTGCTAATAAATCAGAGAATCTACAGTAAAGACTAAATGTTGGCTATCTGGTGAAGAAACTATGCTCCAGATAAGGACAGATCTAGGTCTTTTGTAAAACTTTTGAAAGTAATTGGCAGCCAGCACAGTTCTGGCATGAACCTAAAGGTCACCATTACCCTGAGAAATTCTTAGATGTGAATTTGAATAGCAATGTCAGACATTACTGTTACATTAACTATGTTACAAAATGATCATCAGAGACTCTGGAGTCACGTTATATTGTTTGGATAACATTTTATCTTAGCCTTTCCATTTCCAAGACTCCGTGCAAGGGGCACAACATAGCCCTATCTTATGTTCGTGTAAATCTCAAACACTTAAAAAGTTGTCTGTAGATGCACTCAAGAAACAGAAGCTTGAGAAGTGCTGAAGTCAGGAACATTCCAATGACTTCTGGTCCTAAGATGCTTAGGTCTTTTTAAAGGTTTTATCCTCGTGAATAGAAAGGTGAACAAGGGTGGGTTAAGAGCTTGTGCCTGCTTATATTGAATTGAGGTGGTTTTCTGAATGACAAAAATGGATATAAAATTGTGAACAAGTGATACTGCCCCCTTTGAATTTCTTGAATCAAAAGAACTTGTTCCAGAAGTAGCCCAGTTCATGGATCCTGGTTTCCTTGGATGTGCCTTATGGTTGTTTGACTTGTTAGTGGTTATATCAAAGCTGATATACGTGAATATATGTGATGTTACTCCTTACGAAACACCAATAAACTGACTGTAGAGTGAGCTTTCCAGTGGTTGGAGAACTGGTAGTATTCTGTCCAATGTGTGTCCTTTGCGGCTTATCAGTGTTTACTGCCCGCTGTAGCCTTTCCCTTAAATGAACAGGCGAATATTCACTTTGCCACCCATACAACTATTTTCATAAAACTTGAAGGAATTCTGTAACTTTGTGATTGCTGTCTCTATCAAATTTGACTGTTACTGTCCTGTGGTTCCAGAAATTATCAGGGGAATCATAGCGATCTGCAGGATGTGACTGCTGAAAATCTGTTTCCTGTAAGACACCACCAGGATACGGAGACCAACAGCTGGACAGGCAGGGGTTTCTACTCTAAAGTGACATGCTTTGCATTAGGACACACCTCCAACATCAGCCCAGGACTTACTGTCTTGCCATGGCACTAGATCCATCTGCCTTGATCTGTCCTGACAAACTCAGCAGTGTGCCGTGGATCTGAGTGCTGTTAAAGTTCACCTGTCCTTTCCCCATCACTTTGCTCACCTTGTCTGTCTGCAGTCACTTTGGTCACAACTTTGTTGCTGCTTCTAGAAGGAAAGTTTTTGGGAGTCCTTGGGGTGTGCAGGTGTTTAAGATCTTCAAGCAGAACGGGCACATCAGATACACCTACAGGCAGCCTCCTTACAAAATAGTCATTATGTCCATGCAGCAGCTACACTGTCAAAGATATCAAGCAAGAGTTTAAGGAACAGGAAGGGCATCTTCAAAGTGTTTTTGGTTGTAATGAAATTCCAGATAATTTTTAAGTGAAAGGCACCTCTTTAGCCCAAATGTGAATGAATATTTACATGCCCACAGTATGATCACATCCTTGATTCCTGTCCTAGTTCAGGTGGGATAGGTAATGCAGCTGGGGAGAGGCATATGCTGGGAGAAGATCTAGTACAGGTATATGCTAGGAACTCTCTCATGTTCATCCCAGAGTCAACCTTCTCTTCCTGTCAGTGTTCATACCACTCACCATTCCTGTCACCTGCTCCTCATAAACATGGATAATAATAGGTATAGCACATATCTCACTAGGATTCCTATGGAGAGCAATTAAAACCTTGAAGATGTCCAGCTGGAGACAGGAAATGCCAGAAATTACATAAGCTCTCTAGGCATGAGTAAACTCTGTGTAAGCATCTGCTTCTCTTCTTGGTTAATTATTTGGCAGTGACTTGCATACTAAGGCTCTGATTCTGCATGGGAATCAATGGGGGCTGCCTGATTTTGAGCAACATTTATATGATAATCTGAGCTTCTAGAATTTGTTGTGTATCTGTAGCCAGCACTGTGGTTTCCTTTCTCCTTGGTATCATCTTCCTAGTATGGATATAGGGAGAAGAACTCTTTCTCTGGAAATTACATTTGTTCTTTCTTTGTTGTGTTCTCTAACGTGAAATATAATCCAGACAAAGCACTAATTTTCTGAAAGGGAGAATTTCAAAAGGCAGCAGCAAAATGAACATTTTGCTGTGGTCCTCACAACAAGAGAAAAGATACAGTGAAGTTCACCTGCTGATGGAGCATCGTCATAGGCAGGGGCATTAAAAAGAAATGTGATATAAAAACTGGAAGAATCGGTGCGTGTTTGCCAGGACTGGATGGTGTTTGCCTGGCAGTTCCTAAGGAACCGGGGAATAAAATAGCTATACTGCTTAGAAAAAATATGCTCTTTATCATTCAGAGCAGCTGCTTGGCTGCAGAGTGGCCCAAGTTGTGCTACTCTTCTGAGAAAGCTGTTAGAAGAAAATATTCTGAAGCAAATCATTACAGATGGAATTAGATAGCATTGTGATGTGAACAGTCTAAGAGGAGATGAAATACTCATAACGTTATAAATCATGCCTCTGAAGTAAATTTCTTAGGAAGACTAGTGGAGCAAATTCTTGCCTGCTAGGTTCCCAACTAATATAAAACAGCAGAGTCCCCTGGCTTCACTGGTGTAAGCCTGAGCTACATAAGCTAAGGGAGGATGAAACAAACCATTCATGACAAAGAACTGAAGTTTTCTAAATGGCTTTTTTGAAGTGCCTTGTTAAGTGAGGCTGAAATCCACAGGCTGAAAAAGCTCTGAGAAAGATTAACAGTTGGTTACTAGTTAGAAAATAAAAGCCCCTCTCCCATTAAAGTAGCAAAACCTGCTCAGAACACAATTATTTAAGATAACCAAGGAGGGTATAGGAAAGTTCTAGAAAGACTAGGTAATAATATAGTAATAATATTACTTCCCGTTCCCATCTTGTCCCTTCTTCCTACTGACTTCATAGTCCTGCAGCTCTTCCTTGTGCAAGCACAGGCAGACACACAGCCTTCCATGAACTGACTTGACTCATTTTAATAAAAGAAACCTATTCCAGCAGCAAAATCCAAATATAAACGGAGTGGGCAAGCTCTGACTAAGGTTAGAAGGAAAGCGATCAAAGTACGAGGTAGACACAACGTTTATATTAGCTCCAACTGCCAGCAGAAATGGGATGGTTCTCAGAAGAAAACTTTTTTGAGGACCTGTCCTGCTGGTGCAAGTTGAGAGCAGAGTGATGTGAAGAATTGTTCTTTCAGAGTCATGTCTGCTAATATAAACTGTTCCACAAGCTACCACCCTGAGGTACCTGCCTTGCTGCTTACTTGTAACACATAGGTTCAGAGAACCATAGAATGGTTTGGGTTGGAAGGGACCTTAAAGATCACCCAGTTCCAACCCCCCTGCCATGGGCAGGGACACCTCCCACTAGACCAGGTTGCCCAAAGCCCCATCCAGCCTGGCCTTGGACACCTCCAGGGATGGGGCATCCACAGCTTCTCTGGGCAGCCTGTGCCAGTGCCTCACCACCCTCACAGGAAAGAATTTCTTATGTATATCTAATCTAAACCTACCCTCTTTCAGTTTAAAGCCATTACCTCTTGTCCCATCACTACACTCCCTGATAAAGAGTCCCTCCCCTGCTTTCTTGTAGGCCTTTTAAATGTTTTGAAAATTCTGTCAGTCACTCTTGTCATGTAGTAGTTTATGTACAAAAAAAAAAAAAAAAGGTATGGCAGCTGAGTTTGCTCAGCCTTTGTTTCTGGCATTATGTAAATTCAGAGTGATTGGTATCAGCCACATCCTGGATTAAACAAGAGTCTTGTGTACATATGATTGGATTAAGCTTTTCTTCCAACATTTGCATAGCCCAAGGACAGCTGAGTGTCCCCATAATTGTAGATAACGTTTCCCATTGAAAGACAGACTGCTGAAGATGTGAAAGGGAATTACTGAGATGGTATTTGTTCCATTTTGATAACTTCAGGCTTTTTTTTTTCGTAGAGAGTTTATTAACACTTGCAGAGTATCTCCACTAGAGGCCTCATTAGATGCATTATGTGAAAACTCGAGCATATGTAAAAGATAAAGAACTGGTAGCATCTGCTGGGCTGGACAGACAGATATTCCTCTGGGATGTAAATACTCTAACAGCACTGACTGCCTCAAATGACACCGTCATAGCTTCTTCCATGAGCGGGAACAAAGGTCATCTATAGTCTTGCGGTGAACCAAATTGGAACAGTTATTGCATCAGGGTCCTCTGAAAAGTTTCTAAGGGTGTGAGATCCAAGAACATGTGCAAAACTAATGAAACTCAAAGGGCACATGGACAATGTAAAAACAGCTGAGATGACTCAGGCAGTGCCCACATCAAACTGCAGGGATAATTTAGTCTTCCAAATTCTGTATGGATGGGGCGTGGAAGAGGAGGGGGAAGAGGAAGCGTTCACAGCAAAAGGCTGTAGGTGCTGGTCAGTAGCTTCCGACACCCTTTATGACAATACTCTTTCGATAGTCTTCATGCGTTACTCAAAACATGGACCACAAAGACAGATTACTGTGTTGGCGAGTTGTTTTGAAAACAAGAACAACCAGCAAAACATCAGCTTTGGAACACCTTCACAAAAATGGGTAGTGTCTTTGTTTGTAAAGGGGTGCCTAGCACTAGGTCCAGATATACATGGAGTGCTGTAATAGCGTTAGCCCTCATCCATGGGAAAGTTTGCCAGCATAATGTGTGTTCTTACATCACACATGAGGGTCATGCTGCACCACCCCAGAGTCTTGATGGTAATTTGACTGAATTTCATTAGATGAATTAATGGAAGTCCACCACAGGCTAATAGACACAAAGGTGAGGATATAGCTTCTGCCTCAGAAAGTCCTTAAACCTCAAGACAGTGAAAGATAGCAGAGTGTATCAGGGAACTATTTTCTCTATAATCGTCCTATTCTTGTACTGTTTTTCATAACCCTTGTCTTTGGCCATTTTCTGAGACAAGATCAAGGATCAATGGACATCTGGTCTGATATGTCTCATATTTGTAGCTGCACCTACAAATTAATATATGACAGAACTGGATTGTTGTTGGCATCTCCTATCTCTTGCAGTGGTGCAGTTTTCATTATGTTTTCTGTAGACAACATCTTTGAATGCATTGTGCTCTTTTGTCACCTTTTCTGTCCTTCCACCCTTTCCAGAAAAGTAAGACAGACAGAAGATTTAACCCACTTTCTTTTTGTACCTCAGTAACTATTTAGGGAAATGAAAATAATGTTCTATTTATCAGGTTATTTATCAGGTTATTTTAATAGCTAGCATTTTTTTCTTGATTGCCCTTTGAAAGAGACTCAAGTTCAGGACTGTCGTTTAGCACCTAGCTCTATGATGTTACACTTGCACTGTGCTGGGAATATTTGTGGCCAAATGACTCTCTTAACTGGAGCTCTCAAGTAGTACCAGCAAAAATAATTACAGTCACCAAGTGGTAAATGTAAAACAGTTCTGAATCTGGACTGAGTTCAGGTGCAAAAATGGCTAGAAAAACAATAGGAAATGTTGTAATTTGTACTTTGTATTTCAGCACTTAATTTGATGACTTATCAACATGTCCTTTGGGTTGGGTTGAACCAGAATGATTATTTCCCCAATTTCAGTGTGATCATCACCAAAAGATAAAAAGTTCAGTATTTGTTTATCCCAATTTAGGAGAGACAGGTCCAGTTTCTACCTCTGCCATTGCTTTTCAATGTGACCTTGAACACTTCCTTCCATATTCAAGCATCTTTTTATAAAACGAAGGTGATCTTTTCAGTCTCTTCTATAAAACTCTTTGAATTATATGGTTGAAGAACACTGTTGGAGATTTAGATTATATGTTGACAAAGGGAGAGCAGGATTCATGTGACTGGCAATCACGGTTTTCACTTCTACCTTTTTCTGAAGGTATTTCCAACTCTTCTGATGCGAAAGGTCTTAGAGCTATGAACCAAAAATAATTCAAATCTCAGAAACCAAAACACTGGTAAAATACACATTGGTGACTACAGCGTTGCTGGATGTGTCTTTGCTGGAATTGTTAATCACTACTTCATTAGAAACCCTTTGGAAAAGTAAAAATAAATCACAGGGAGACTGCAATTTTATTTTTTCTTGGTGCTTTGATGCAAATTGGTTTGATCTAGAGAGCATAATGTGTTCTTCTTTTCCCAGGAAACCACGTTTTTTCAGTGAAGTTTTCATAGACTTCCCTAGAAGTCTGATCCCTAGAATAACTGAGGTTGGAAGGAAGCTCTGAAGGTCTCTGATCCAACTGCCTGCTCAAAGCAGGTCAATTAGACCAAGTTGTTCAGAGCATTACCCAGCTGAGTTTTGAAGAATGGAGATCCCCCAACAGACCTCTCTGGGCTCCTGTTCCAGTGGTTGACCGTCTTCATAGTGTTTTTCCTAATAACACATTAGAGTTTCTCAAGTTGCAGCTTGTTACCTCTCATCCTGTTCATGTGCACCTCAGAGCAGGATATGGCTCTGTAGACTGTCACTTTCATTCAAATATACTTCACCAAGGCACAAGCCAGAGTCCTGGAAGGCAGCCATACATAAGCCATCCTCCCACTTTGCAAATAAATTATCAGAGAGCTGACAAAGTACCTTTGTACAGCCTAGACCTTCAATTCAAACCAGACCTGTCACACTCTTACGGCTTCGCATAAATATGCTTTTTTAAACACTCCTTATAACCACTAAGCTCCAAGATCAGCTTATTCTCCCCAGTGCTACAGCTATAGTCTGTACATCCCTGCAGAAGACCCAATTCATCCTGTAGGAGCTGAAGTAGGTTGGTAGAAATTAGTACTGCAGTGCATGCTGTCAGTGGTATAGTGGTATATATACATATATATATAGTGTATATATATATACAGTCGTGTATATATATATATCTATATACGTATATATATGGGCAGGGTTCAAGCTCTGCCATGATACCATGGAGGATCTTCTGTTTTTCAAGCATTAATTTAAACACTTTTTTTTTTTTTTTTTTTTTTAAGCTTAAAGAGACCCTGATATCCCTGCATAGGTCACTGGAGACTAAGAGGTTATGCCAGGGAAATACCACTCTTTTTATATTCTTCCTCAGGTGTCTGCTACTACCCTGTGAACACTGAGGGAGATAGAACTCTGATCTGACCAGTGCAGCTGTTGTTTTGTTCTTCTGTTAAAATACAAGCTGGGAGACCTCCAAAGTTCTGATCTGAAAATTATGGCACAATGGCAAAACACGAGTAATATTTTACTTGTCTGTTACATGAATAAACCACCTTCTGACTGGATTAATACGCTAGGTCATTACACACTGAGCAAAAACTAACAGGACTAGGAGAATATGTATGTAAAAACATTGACAGTAGCAGCTGTGCTCTGCATCTGAGCATTTACCACCCTGATAAGCATGGAAATACCACACCAAGAGAAAAGTTGCTAGTAAGAAGTGCCCTCTGAATCCTATGCTTTCACTTTGCTGGAGCAAACAAGCTCCAGCATGAAACTGGAGACCAAGTTCCCTTCTCTTTCCCTGTGCAGGATTGTGGTGAGACCTGTTGTTGTCTTGTCCAGGATACATTTAGGTGCTCTGAGACTTTCACTTCCTCATCAAGCAGAAGCTACAGCACAATACATAGCTCAGCCTCCCACTGACTTTATTACAAATGCATTTGAGGTTACTGCTGAAGTTCTGTACTAAAATAGACATGATGAAATGACAAGTTAATTGATAATGGGAAGAGTTCTTGGCTGTATATCCAGGATAGCTGCATCCAGCTCCTGGTCTTCAGCTCAGGTGATGTAGAGTTAAGTCTGTAGTTGGTGGTGACTCTGGACCTAGGTGGTCCCATCCACAGTGCTTGGTGCAATGATGCCCTGTGGCCATAAGGCAGTTGCTGTTTTCTGTGATGGTCTGGGGTTTTTCAGCCCAGCAGCTTACTGGTTTTTAGCCTGAAACTGAAATGGCTATGGCCTGAGGGCATGCAGTGATGTTGGAGAATGCAAAACCTTCTGGGGTAAGACTGAACAATTATATATGGCAGACCTGAGATGCTGTCCTGTCCAGTTGCCTTTTGGCTGGAGTTAGCCACTTCCAAAATTATACTTAGGTCTTATATAAGAGGGAATTAGTTTGCTATCCAACAACAACCCTCCCACTCCACCCACCCCCCCAAAAAACAAACAAACAAACAAACAAGTAAACAAACAACAACAAAAATGAGTACATAAACTAACATTTATTTATTTAATGGAGATGATCAGGGAAGCAGGACAAGGAAGGAACAAGGTAGCTAAGTAATTCATTGTAGATGTGTACCATCAGACAGTTATTCCAGATGTTTTTACGGAATGAGGAAAAAACAGGACAGTTCCTGGATGAAGAGACCTTCCCAAGTGACGATTTATAGGTAGAAAAATATTGCAATCACTCACATTAACGTAGGGTTCAAAGTAAGGGTAACCCAGCCTCCTGGCAACGTGAGACACATACCAAAGTCTTCATGTGGCAGAGAACCACAAGCATTGCACCACACACCATGGAGGATCAAGAAGGTAGGGTTTTCCAGGGTTGTTCACAGGCAGGAGATAATACTGATCACCAGGGTCTGATTACACCATTATAGGTGGAGATAGGACTGGTTAGCCTATGGACCTCAGGGGAGCCCACAACAACCTTGAGACACTTCTTGGCTCTTTTCCTCCTTTACACAGGGTCTGGACTACCCAGCAACCCCCACCTGTACAAAATATTGCTGTCTAGCACAAGAACTGCACCTAGAATGCACAAATCTGTTCAAGTACTTAAGTTGGTCACCCTTTGCTTAAAGCCTTTGTGGGTAGAGAGAACTTGAGTTTTTTTCCTTTTTATCAACGAATTAAAGCAAAATTAATTCAACTTTTAAAAATGGTATGTATAGAAATGACGAAACCTAAAGGTTTTAACAAAATGATCCTCTCAAGACATAGTTGTCCATGGGAAGAGTTCAGACAGGCTGGAAACTTGGATTTAAACGTAAGAGAGTAAGAAGACCCAAACATGTTATGACTCTGGGAAGAAAAGGGGTGCAATTTTTTTTTTTTTTGTAGTAACCACCATTATCTCATGGATTGCTTGCAGAATCATTTATCTTTGACAAGTAGATACAAACTGAATTGAGCCAAACACACCAATCTCTGTAAAATAGACAAATCAGGTGATTAAAGATAATTGCATGTTTCTGTAGTTACTGGATTGTCTCTTAACAGAGCTGGTCAAATAATTTAGTGGAAACTCTGTGGTGAAAAAAAATCACTTTAGCAAAACCAAAAATTCCTGTCAGAATATATCAGCTCCTGTACTGTATTGAGTGATTAAAAATTGTGGGTTATTTGTGGATAGATTATTTTTTCTCTCCAGCTAATATTGCTTTTATAAAGCTGTGAATTTACTGTTTGCTGTAGGTATATTCATGATCAGACTTTAATTTAGAGATATTAAAGCAATTTCAATAAGCACTGCTTCTAAAGATGAAGAAGTAGGATAGTTGATAAGCAAAATTAAATGCAAAAGAAGAATCAGACAGTGTTTGTGTTGATCTACTTCTGGTAAAAGACATCTATTAGACTTTGGCATACATTTAGACTATAGGTGTGCTTTTTAGAGAGAAACCAAAATCTCCATAGTTAGTAAGTAGAAGAATGAAATTCATTATGGAAATATTAATGACTAGTAGCCAAAAATCAAAGCTTAAAAGCAAAAAAATTGTTCCTAACTAAGCTTTGACTCTATTTATAAAATGTTTTCTTCATATTTATTCATTTTGTAAATCAAAAGAACCAACTCCAATTAGTAATTATTCACATTATACTCCATGCTTAATCGTTCATGTAGTAATATTAATGCTAAACCACCTATAGAGAAGATGCTGAATTTTGTGATAGTTGTGGTATTTTTTGTTTATTCTTTTTCCTAAAGGAGCTATAAAATAACATGAACTTAGATTGTGGTTTCAGGCATACTGCTCTGCAGAATGTCAAAGTGCCCATGTATTGACGGTTTACAGATTTAATATTTGGGATGAAGTATGTGCCATCCCTCTTCGGCAATGAGTATGGATACCTGCATCAAAACTGCTTTGGACCTTTTCTGGTATTTATGATGTCGGTATTGATTTCTAGCCATTTGATTTGAAAATACTGAATCTCTATGTATATCACTCAGAAATTTCCTATTTCTGGGCAATCAATATGAAATCCCTTAAAAGTTCCTGATTTTAATAGGCAGTAGCAGATGTCACATCTCTTTGCAGAATTCTGCATGTTTTTAGAGGTCTGGGTGTTACTCTAATGCATGTCTGACACACGGTACTGTTGCAGCTAAGCTGGGTCCAGGGCTTGGGACTCACTGCAAGTCTCCCATTTGTTTTGACAGGGTTGGAATGACTTGTAGGAAGGTCTTCAAACTCAACCTTTCATGGGGACTGTACCGTCTTTGAAATATAATTAATGCTGGCAGATTACTGCTAAAAACTTGCTTTTATTTTCCATAGGTGACTGGTAATGCTTCTCCTAATACATCCTGAATGGATAGAATAGTCTCATGAGTGAACTTCACAGCAGGGGCAGCTTTCGTAGCCATGTAGCCTAGTAATGCAGTAGTGCCGTTGCTAGTAACAAGCACACAAAAGGGTCACAGGCTTTGTACAGAGTTTGCAAGGCTTCAGGACTGTAGCTTGTCAGGCTTGCTTTGTTGGAAATTTTCTTGACTGACTGGAGTTCTGTTTTTACTTTATTTAGCTGTAATGGCATTCCTTCTAATGACATGACAGATTAAAAAAAAGGTCTGCTTCTTTTAGTTTTTCTTATTGTTATATGGTATGGCCATAATTTTTATATCAGTAGGAGTAACAAGTAGTTATTCTGTTGAGAGCAAGATACGACTCTAACATAGTGATGTAGTGTAGAGGAACAACAGGCCTGCTATGATAGCAGAGAGCACAGGATGCTGTGTGGAGGAGCATGGGCATGGAATGATAAGAGCTAGGACACAGGCTGGTTCTGGCCCCAGGTCCTCAGTGGTAAGTTAAAGAAATGCAGACCTGGACCTGGGCAAAGGTCTCTGTAGGAGTAATAAATAGAAAAAGTGCAAGTTTTTCACATACAGAAAACACATCATCTAAAGTAAACTCAATTGTAATATTGGAGACCTGTGCTCTTAAGAGGTGGTATTTAAAAATTGACCAGCACTGATGGACCCCAAAGTCTTCAAAAGCGGTTTCCCAAGGGACCTTAGTAACTAGTGCCCTGAGCAGCCTGAAGTCTGCTCTGCCCGTATCTAGGGTTGAAGTTTTGCTGGCAGTTTTCCTCCTATCACCAAAGATTTTAAACTCGACTACTTCATGGTCAGTATGGCCAAGATGGCCACCAATAGCCACTTCACTCACGAGACCCTCTCTGTTCACAAGCAATAGATCTGGGAAGGCACCTTCCCTAGTCAAATCCCTTAGCATCTGTACCAAGAAGTTGTCATTAAGGTGTTTTAGGAATCTCCTGGACCTGTTTGTATCACTTAAGCGGTATTTCTAGTTCATGTCTGACAAGTTGAAGTCACCCACAAGGACAAGGACAGCTGATCTAGAGGTATCTCTCAGTTCCTTAAAGAATAATTCGGTGTTGTCGTCCTGCCTGGGTGGTCTATAGTAGAATCCCAGAACAACATCTCCTTTATTTGCTCTNACCAAGTCTTGCTTATGCCAATTTTGTCGTAGCTCTGGGACTGAGCCAAGGCTTCTAGCTGCTCTTGCTAATTCCTCGTGCTGCATGAATTAGTATAGAAAGATTTCATATGTGCTTCATTGTACCCAGCACCCTGTGGAGCAGACCAAAGGATCTCACTAGCATGCAGTCCCTCAGATTTTGGCATGCCGTCTCACAGCTTATCACTGATGGGCCTGGTTTTATCCCTTTCCCCCTTCAAATCTAGTGTAAAGCTCTATCAATCATCCTTGCTAACTCCTGCACAAAAATCCTTTTCCCACTCTGAGAAAGGTGCAACCCATCAGGCACCAGCAGGCCTGGTGTCATGTAGACCAACCCATGATCAAGAAACTCAAAATTCTGCCAATGACACCAGCCTCGGAGCCACATATTGATCAGCTGGGTCTGCCTGTTCCTGTCAATACTGTTCCCTGGTACTGGAAGGTAAAGGAAAACACTGCCTGTGCCCATGATCCTTTAACCAATCGCCCCAAAGCTCTAAAGTCCCTCTTGATTGCCC
>VXAL01005435.1:330213-351950 GCA_013399475.1 Chauna torquata | reverse complement strand
TTTTTCGTAGCTTAATTTCAGGAATGTTTGTAAGTCCTCCTGAATCCGCAATGGCTTTTTTTTTCCCCCCCTTTTGAACAGTTTTAACAGCAGGATAGGCTCTCAAAGCACGACGCGGCAGTCCTGCCTTGGTCTAGGGGAGACCAAAACTGAAGGAGAGTCAATCCTGCAAGAATTTGTAATACGATACGCGTTCCCATTTGCTTTATGCCACTCCATAAAAGCAACTTAAGCACAGTTTAACTGTCATTAAATAGCTACGAAAGAGATGAAAGAAATGGTTTTGTTCTTTCAAGAGCTACGCTTTGCTCCTACTCAGCTGCTTAAGCTGCAGTACACACTGACACAAATTACACAATATTGCACGGCGATGTAAAATCAAGCAGTAAAGAGTTTAGGAAGAATGTTTCTTTGCTTCTAGAAGCAGCTTCCCCCACGTAATACCTATGATTTGCTGTAGAGTTAAATGCTCTCATTGTGTTGCTGTTGTTTGGTTTGTTCGTTTCCCCGCTTGCGATTTGTTGTGTTTTTCCCTGGGATCCCACCGCTCTCCCCTTGCAGACTTTCTTCTGTTTCTAAAGCACCGGTCGATCTCTCTCCCCCAATATTCCGCTGTTTACAGGTTGCTGAGTTAAGTTGTTTACTGGTTATCCCTGTGCTGTACAAAGGCACAAATAAGTTGAGGGGAAATATTTAGATTTGTTATGGGAAAAAAGGTGGTGGTGGTGGTGGGTCAGAAGCTAACCATCTATCATCCTTGCAGCCTATGAAGTTATTTTCCCTCCTCCATCACATTGCCGACACGTGCTGGTGTAGATTTTCCACCTGCATTTGTTATCTTTCACTTCAGGGATATTTAAGGGAAACTGCACAATTGCTGTTTACAAAGTACTGAACTATCTGGGGTCTCATTATACATACCAGTGAATCTTTTGACTTCCTATGAGCAGTGGGGGAAGCCTGAGATGAAGTGTATCGAAAAAACAGCGTTGAAGACATAGTTTTACCAATGCATTTTATTATTTCCACTAGAAACTCTCAACAGAAGCCAAGTGCTTGTTTCAGCAGGTTGTGTTTGCTGGTGAAAACCAAAGGGAATCCGTGGAAAATAAAGCTCGTGATGAGACTTAAGTTTTCTAAGCTCATCCAGGGTCCTTCTAGTACATTTGACTCTGTCTTTAAAGAAAAGAGAAGAGACAGGTTTTATACTTTAAAGATAAAACAAATCTCAGCGTGCTTGGGAGGACAGAATTATGAGCTAAAACGGGTCTAAATAAAACAATCTTTGGATGAGTAGCAGACCAGAGCTAATGTTGCGGTCCCTTGCAGAAGACCCTGCCTTCCATATATGGTTTTCTGGACCTGTTTTTGTGAGCGCTTGCACTTTCTGTGCTCCCTCTCCCTTTTTCCTTGTTGTTTGTCCTTTCTCTGCAGCCCTTTGTCCCTCCTTGTGTGGCTTTAGTGGTGGCTCAGCGTTGCAGCCAGAAGATTCAGCTGCAGCAGCAAAGAATGCTGTGCTTCGAGCAGCAGCGTCTCTCCTCCTCTGCCCTGCAGTGTCTAAGTTTGAAGAGCAGATAGACACAAATACAGCATTTGCAAGCAGCACTCCTGTCCCGCTGCATTTTAAGATGGTTTTACGTTCTAACCTGGACAGCTTGAATAGTAAAAGGGCTGCTCTTAAAAAGGGTGTTTTCTACCCTAGGTAGAAAGCTTGTGCTTCTGCAGTGTTTCTAGCAAGACAGGACACGTCTCCCCGGCTGGGAAACTAAGCCTGCTGAGCTGGAACTTGCTTGTAAACTGGAGTGCCTTTAAAAATAGCACGAATTTCCAACCGAATTTCCTTGGAAGTGTAATCAGAGCCTCGCTTAATGGAATTTTCATTATCTGGCCCACAAAGGCAACTCCATTCGTATGTCAAGTTGAGGCACCTCAGAAGTCCCATACAGTAAAGACAGCAGTAAGGATCTTTAAGTATTCTTTTTCAGCTTCCCTTTTAGAATTAAAAAGCATATATGTTAGGAACTAGAATGATATTCTTTCATCTCAAATGTGGGAGGTTTTTGGTTGGATTTTTCTCATCAGCAGGAGTACTGTTAGCCTCCTTAGGCTCTGGTTAAAACTTCAGCCATGTAACGGGGATTTCATGAAGAGAGTTCTGAAACTATTTAATGAAATCAGATGTGTGATAGGTGAGGCTGGGGAGGGAACTAAAGGGACTTAATTTTTCATGAGATGTTCACAGTCCACAAATATAGTGCTCCAGGTATGTCAAAGATGTTTCTATGCTGCAATAACTGTCTTCATATTTGGTTTTACAGAGCGCCTAGAAGAATATTTGCTGGATTACTGGCTAGAAGTCTTACGCATTACTGCAGTACAAACAACAAAATGTAGGAATTATCATAGGTAATAAATGATAATGATAATAAATGCTTTTGTATCAGGCTGGAGGTAAAGTCATAAAGCAAAATGTCATGAAGAATTCAAAGTCATAAAGAGGAGAAGTGGAAGTTAATTGTTGTACCACGAGTTTTCCTCTCTGAGAAAAATTGGGTTATCAGCTTCTTTGTTTTCAAATGGATGTTCAACATATGTTTAAAGTCAGTGGTGAATATTTCTCTGTGTGAGAGAAACTTGAGTATTTTTCTCAGCTGAGGCCCCTTTAAATTCTTTTTAAATACTCAGACTGTGCCCCACAGTGTACACACAGGTGCTGCCGGCTGGGAGACTCACAAGCATGCATCCACATGCACTTGATTGCAAGAGCAGAGATTTCAAACCATCTCTTCTGGTCCTGTCCAGCTACTGTTTGGGGTTTGTCAGCACTGTACAGGTCTGAAATAGTAGTCAGCTGCAGAAGCTTGGCTATGAAAGTGTTCTATCTTACTTTTTAATAGTTCTTCTATTAGTACTGTGCATCTTTTTTTTTTTTTCATGCCAAAACGGTAACACACACTGATGAGCACAATGAACAAGCCAAGTTTTCTGGCACTAACTGTTCCTTACAGCTCACAGATCTATGCTATGTCTAAACAGCCTTGTACTCTAAACAAAAGCCTTCCTATTGGAGAAGTAACTCCCTTTGACTTCAAGAACAGCACTGTACTCAATAATCTCTTCCTGTTCTATGGCTGAGGAATTGAGAGGTTTAATATTAAAAGAAAACAAATAAAAAATCTCTACAGCTTGGCAATTTAAAAACACACATAGTTCAGTATTGAAACAAATGTGGAGCCCAGCCTTCTACCTAGGGAAGCAAACAAGTTAGATTTTTGTTACAGTAAGAGCATGATTCTTGCTTTACATCGCATGCTGCTTATTTCATTTTTACTTTGGACCCTGTAACATGCTCTGGGCACTGTGTAAATAACAATTCTTTCTGTGTAAAAGAGGCACGTTTCTCTTTTTACATGGAATTGTCTGTTGGCCGTAACTTAAAACTGTCTGCCTGGGTCTGAGATCTGGCTTTACAACTCCAGCTGGTTGAAGAGACTAAATAGTAGACAGAAAATTAATGCAGCTGTGTAAGAGTTAGAAACATTTAGGAAATCACTGGGAAATTTCTTTTCTATAAGGATAACATTTTCTTGATAATTCTTCTGATGGCCATAAAAAATTACAAATGGAACATTTTAGTGTAGGACTGAATAAAACTCTAAATCATACCGTTGAATCCCTGTTCTTTGGATTCACCCCAGAGCCTGCAATACAATACAGGCTGAATCAAGCAGTTTCAAACCTTCCCTTTGTTTGCCTGATTTCTGTCATTGTGGCACTGGTGTGAGCTCATCACAGCTTGTCATATCTTACCAGAGGTTGCATTAAGTTCAGCTATTTCTGAAGGAAATATTAGACAGGTGAAATGGAGGGAGAAAGCCCATACCACAGACATGTGCTTTGAATTTGTAAGATTAGTGGGTTTAACTTACCTTCCTCCTTTTTCTATTCAGTTGATGTAGAGGGGAATACGTGTTGTTCCACTTTTACATCATCTCATTACACAACGTATGAATCCTAAATGTGGTGCTTGATACAGTCCAGATGCAGGAGGTGGGTCTTGGCGAGGAGGAGGACTGTTCTGTGTATTAGTGTCAGTGCCATTCAAAGAAAGGTGCAGTGTATACATTTTTCAGACGTGGTATTAACAATAACAAAGACATGAACCAAATGGGTGCAAGAAATCTGTATTTGACTACTAAACTGCACGCACTTGTGAGATGCTCTAATCATGAGTAATTGTTGGCATTCTTGACTTATTACCTAAGCATTTCTCTGAACTGGTCTCTAGCCTGCTAGGAAGAGTTACAGTAAAGTACGTGAGGAAACTTCACAATCATGTACTCCTTGGGGATACCTGGAGCTTTGCAGGATGCAAGACAAAGTTCTTTTACTGAAGAGAAAATAGAGGAAGGATTTTGTGGAGGTCTTTCGGTGGCAGGAAAACTTGTCTCACCCAGACATGCCTGAAGGAGGAATCTGATGCTTTTTCTGTGATTGCTGCTTATAAGGAAGGATATTGACTTCTGGCTGGGGATATGGGTAATATTGGTTACAAATGGTATCTGTCAGGATGATTCTTCACTGACAAAAGTTTTAACTTCTGTTTTAATAGTACCCATACATGCTTTGGAAGAGAGGTTCTGTTCTAGGCCATAGTTTTAGGCCATAGGGTATCTTGAATTAAGTGATGCCCAGATCTTTGGCGGCAGTTATGCTTTGCATTTTACAGGTTGGCAGTTTTGGTCCCTACATACACCAAACAAAAGCAATTAACTTTCTTTGCTTTACATGTCTCTGGCCATGCTAGGAAGCATTCAACTGCTTTTCTGCTCAGGCAGTCAGAATAACAACAGAAAAGGCTGTTAAAAATAAACAAAAAATCCCACCCAAGAACAGTAGGATCCAAACCATCTTTGGCATTGCTTGGGACAGTGGAGCCTGTGCTGCACTCTGGGAACTGCAGTGCATCAGCACATAAAATCCCTGTGAGAAGGGGACGAGGACCTGCAGCTCCAAACTCACACTGCATCTCCTCTGCCTTCAAAAGCTGCGCCCTTGCCCAAGGCTTACAAGGGCATGTGCAGACTAAGTGGAAGCGACACATGTCCTTTCATTTCTTCATTTATTCCTGTAAGTTATTTGGAAGTCTCTCTTCGCATTATTTTTAAATTTTCTTTGTTTAGACTGTGCAAAGTGTTTTTTGTCTGGAGTACGGGAGGAGGGGAGTGAGGGTCTTTGTAAAGGAGAGGCCTAAACCTACCTTTTCACACAGCGCTGGGAGAGCTGCACTATGCATGGAGCTCAGCTTGTGCGTGGCTTCTGTGGCAGGAGAAATCGTATGTTGTACATAGTAATTCGTACCAGTTTCTTCAAACAGTCTTCTTGCATCTGAAAGTACATGAAATCCCAGAATCACAGGGGCTCAGCCTGATACTTCTAAAAATTTACTCAGAACTTACCCAAGAAGTACTAGTCACGCTGTCATGTGGGCAATGGAGTTCAAGCTGTATCTTTGCCTGTTCACAGATCACTTAGCGAGGGAGCCCCATGTGCTTATTAAATCATTCTTTTTTCTTTTTCTTTTTTTAATTGCACAACTCTACATACTTTGAAGCTGTCAGACAATTGTTCCTATGGTTCCAAACTTCTACTTTAAAAAGTAATAATTGAGGTCTGTCTGTATTTAAAAATAGGACTGATGTAATTAGAAGCATTGTTTAACTATTGCATATTGACCGTTTCGGTAGTTTAGCTAGGAATGCAAATAGATTCTTCAGTTGTGATGGGTACACAATGACCAAACAAGTGATGCCAAAATTTATGCTAATTTAAAATACGCATGGCCTAGTATTGTATGTGTTTCCTTGGATGAGACTGAAAACTACTCTGAACTTCACTACAGCTGGAAGAGGGATGTTATCAGACTACACTGCCATGCCTCAAAATGATCACCCTCACACTGAGTATAAGTCTTGCTTTGTAGACTTATTTCAGGAAGGTTTAACTCCCTTTCTTAGTTAGTGTTAACAAATCAGCAAGAATGGGTAGAAAAGAAGAGAAGAAAGAATGGTATGTCAAATTGGACCAAGAAGAGCTGATGGAGGAAACATCTAAGCTGAAAACAGAAGGAGAAGAGCCAGACCAGTAAGAGGTGGGTTGATAAAGACCTCTTTAGATGAGTTTTAGGAAAGAGAAGGATAGAAGACCAGGGGATTTTGCAGCACAGTGAAGAAAAGGAAATGAAACATCAGCAAAGTTTCATTTTCCCTTTGAAAACGTGATAGCCTGTTAACAGCTGTCTGACAAAAAGGAGAACCTACCTGGTAAAAACTCTTTAAATACAGTTAGGAAAAGCGTGTTTGCTGGCAACTTCAACCAAGAGTCCAAAGACCTGACCTTGAGGTGAAAACATATCAAGTTGCCTAGAGGTGTAATAACCCCTGCAGCAGCTCAGTTAAACGAGCGCAAGCCTGGAACAGCAGCTGTTTGGACCGCCTTGAGCTTGGTTTCTGCTCCGGTGGCACGGTGCCTCCGCTGCAGTCAGCCTGCCCTGAACGCAGCCCCTCGGAGCAGCGTCTCGGCCCCGCGCCACACGGGTACCGGTGCCAGTGCCGCCGTGCCCAGGCGCTCTCAGCCCCGTCGCGTGGGCGCTCCTCTCCCTCTCACTGCCCCTCTCCTTTTCTCCCAGGTGGGTACTCACACTCCCTTTCGTGCCCGGCCCTGGCACTCACCCGAACGTCTGGGAGGTGAGGAGAACATTGCTGCTGGCTTAATGGAGGGCTGTGGCTCCAGAAGGGGTGCAACAGCTGGCAGAAGGAACGGGAAAGTGGAGAGGTAGGACCAATGCGTGCTGCGGTCGGAGTGGCTGTGGACAAACAGCCTATGTTGCTTTCGCCTATCTGTCTCTTCGTATAATTTCAGGATAATATTTTTTGCTACCTTCTGGGATGCTTCTGGAGAGAAGTTAGCATGTTTTTGGACTGTTCGTTGTGGCATAGAAATTCCATACTTCCGTCCTCAGAAAAGGCTTGATTACTGCTTACTAGAAGCAACTCAGGGGTGCACAAGAGAAAAAAAGCTGGTGGGAAAAGAGTTGCATGAGCCTTTACTCAAAGACCACTGCAACACATATGTATGAATGAAAATAGCTTTCATCCTGGCATTTCATTGGTTTTGAGTGCTTGACTCTGCCACCACCACAGTTTTCCAGCAAGGATTTTTGTGTGCATGTATGTGTGATATAGTGAGAGCCTTTGCCCAGTCTGTTTAGGAGTTAAACCTTCCAGCAGTTAAAGCACTGGATAGTCCTTCAGTGAATCATTCCTGGGCATATATTCACTCAAAGCTTGGCCAAAGAGTAGTTTACTTCATGCACACTGAATGTGTCCGCATGAGAACTGTAGTGCTCAGCTGTAAGTTCACTTTCTTCCTTACTAAGAGGTAGCTTCCTTGTGTAGACAAGCTCTAAGACATGCTGCATTTAAACAGGCGATACAATGGTCTGTGGAGATGGAGGGATGCCTTCCAGTAATTAGACGTATTTGCAGCATGTCCCAGCAATTCAGCAATTTGCTGACTTGAAAAAGCAAACTGCCTGTCTGCATAAGCCAGGCTTTCACGCTGGTCTGCAGGGGTGTAACGTAGCTGAGAGCATTGAATGTGCCCTGGTTTATTCTGTCACAGAGTTTGGCTCAATGAAACTGTTAACTAGCAAGGAGTGTTTGCGTGGGCCGGGGATGGGGAGAAATAAAGGAAGTCTTCTTATAGGGCAGAAGATAGGAGGAGAGGACAAGCAAGGATCAGGTCTGAACTGATGCAGACACTAAATCACATTGCTTACTCAGTGGAGATAATTCTCTCATTCCAGCATGGAATCTTGTTGATATTTGCACTACATTTTTCCTCAGGATAAATATGGATAAAATGCTTTAGAATCCAGTCTTCTCAGAGACAGATAAAACAATCGCTCCAACTAGATTCTCACCCTTGTGTAATTTGCATAGTTGCATTAACACCAGCAGATGAGGATTCATCCATTTGTTTAAAGCTCATCAAACTTGTGAATAATTAATTAAGCTTGTGAGAATTTGAAAAGCACAAATTTTGCTATGTGAGCCTCCATTTTAACGATCTCTGATGTTGTCTTGCAGCCTAGCCGTAGGTGTGCAGGACTCTGATGTTATTCATATGTGGCAGAAGGGTGCTTTTCACATAGAATGGCCCCGACAAAAGAGTTTGAAGAAGTTTTTCCTTTAGTATGTGCATGCAGGGCCCCAGTTGTCTAATGCAGCTCCGTATAAATCAGTAGTATTACCGGAGCTGATCAGACTGGAATCTCCAGCTCGCAGAAAATACTGCCATCTTGATCTGTGATTACATGAAAGAATGAAATGAAGTGACCTCTTTTTACCAACCGCCCTTGAGCTGATGTTGTGGGGAAGATAAGGACTGATTTTGTCCTGCCCATTACTGGGGACTCTCCTTTATTCTATGTTTATGTGGAGCTGAGCATAACAAGGCTTTGACTGTAGCTGGCCTCCACTGATACAAAATAATCACTCATCTTATCCAGAGCAGCAGCAGGGAGGAACCTGAGTCAAGGATTAGTGACAGTGATTTGTGGACGTGTCAGAAGTGGGGTCATTTTATGTATTGCTGCTCAACCTCTCTTTTCTACGCCATTATTTGGATGTACTATTGCATTCAGCCTCTACTTCATGGTCACACGCAGCTCTAAGTCAGTTTGTACATCTTAAAGAAAGGAGAAAGGCCAGCCATCTGCTATGTACTGCTGCTGCCAAAATTCCACGGAATATTAACAGCAAGACAAAGCTTAGCTGCTGGCAGTCTCCGTCTAGGAAGTGCCAGAGAGCACAAGTGAAAAGATGCAAATACAAAAACTGACTCTGCAAATCAATCCCAGGAACAAAAGGCTGGAAGAGCCAGGATTTTGAGATTCTCAGGAAGGTATGGGTGAAACAGATGTATGTAAGATTTGCATATATGGTTCCAATAACACACTGTATGTAAGGAAACGTAGTTAAGTACAAAGTATAGTACTGTTGATATGTGAAGGCACAGGTTAAAATAGAGTTTGGTTTCTATTTTTCATAAAATCATCCTTGCTTTTTCTTTTATTGTCCTTGATTGTCTTCACTTCTTTTCCTCAGCAAATGGTTTAGGTGTTCAGGCCCACACATTCTCAAATCTTAGACACAAGCCGGAAAATTGGTAAGTAACGATGTTCTCCTCTAAAAAACACAATATAAATGGCAAAGGGGTGTGTTAGCTGTGTCTGTTCCACTTCTATGACTTGCCAGTTCCAAGCTGATAAATTCCATACTTGAAACAACTTTTTGTGCATGGCAGGTAACCTATCAGACAGGAAGCGCATCTATGGACAGCAGTGAGTCACACATGTCTCCAGAATCTGTTCCAGCTGGTAGGGGAGCCAATAACTCCCGTACTGCTGGGAAGTTTTGAAACCTGAAATGCAGAAGCTTGCAAAAAGCTCTGGTAGCAGTAAAACATGGGCAGTGAATTCACATTGCCATTCCCAAGGTGGCTTATACCGTGCAAATGGAAGAAGTGCCTTAAAATTCCTCACTGCTGGTCTTCCTCTAAGCAGTTACAGCACAACACGATTTTTCACTGTATGTTTTCCTGTAAGAACAGGGGCTGCCAGCCATGGCTCTGCAGGGGTCGGACCCCTGCTCCAGCTCCCCTGTGGCAGAACATTGCAGCGCAGAGCAGCTGCGTGCAGGGGTGTTTTCCAGTTGCTCTCCTTCCTTTGTAAGAAGAGCAATGAAGAAAAAAATGGGTGGGAAGATCCCTTGAGAAGTCATTTTTCCTGCCTTCTTTTCCCAAGGTAGGATCAACTAAACTTAAACTTTTCCTAACAGAATAGCTTGCCACATTTCCCTAGACTACTGGGTTAAAAACTGCCGTGGGTTAACAGTAAGGGAATTAAAGATATATCAATGTGAAGGTATAGCGTAAATCAAGATGGATTCCTGCTTCTTGCTGCCATTCACTGGTAGGTTGTAGTCAGTTTTTCAGAGTGGCAGTGTGTAAGAGAGGTTATGTTCCAGGTGTAGCCTTCAGGGGCACGCATGCACTGGGGCAAGAGCAGTTAAGCTGCTTAATGCAGGGAGGATTCTCAATTCGCCTTGAAATAATGACCCAAGGAAACCTCTGAAAGAACATATCTTTTTTTCTCTGGAAGGAGTTTGTTCTTGTGTAGGCAGGATTGGAATGCATCCACAGATTACTGCTGTTTTTACTTGTCCACGTGCAATGAGCTTTATGGTCAGACAGAACTGATGAAAACATTGATAATTATTCTCTGAAAACTCTTATTTGTGGTTGGTACAAACCTGAAAATTTTGTACTCAGGGGCACCTCCTGTTTCTTTGCTGTCGTACACTTTTTTCCAGTTCTTCCTATCTTCCTAGCTCTTTTTTTTTTTTTTTTTTTTAACCTTCCATTGAAAGGGTGGCAGCAAGGACAAGAGAAAGGAAGAAAAGAGGTGGAGTCCTTTTATGTCTGAATTTAGGATAAGAAAATATTTTTTATTCTGTAGACAGCAAATATTTTTTCATTCTTACTTTGAGAGGAAACTCATCTTCCATTTTTAAAGGCCAGTTCTAGAGACAGAAGAGTTTCAGTGAATTTCTCAGCTGGCTCTCCAGCCTTGTTTCCATCCATGCAGTCTGAGATTTCTCAGCTACCATACCCTTCAGCTCACGTTGCTGCATATGAGCTTGTGTGCAGGAATCCAACCAGGGCACAGTATTACCTTATTTACACAATGTTACTTGCATGTATCTCAGTACTCTTCCAACTGCTCATATGCCTGAACTGTAATTGCACAGGGAGGAGTTTTGCATAAGCTGTCTGCCATCAGAGATTTATTTATCATGAATACTGGAGCATGTATAAACAGACCATTAATACTACCTTTAAACAGTACCCTAATTATCATGTGTGATGTTTAGAAGTAGACAAGGAAAACAGGTAAGGCATTGTGACTCCAGAGCTGCCACTCAATTGTGTTCCAAAGAAATTCTAGAGATTGTTGGCAGTTTTGAAGGTACTCATCTGTGAGAGGTTGACTTGATCATTCATTAAAATGAAAACAAACTAAGAAAATTAAACCTGAATGACCAAACCCAAAAATTTCAAAAGCAATCTTGGAGAGTAAGAGTGGAATTCTGAACCTATCATTTTGAGTGGATTCTTTAAACTTGCTTCAGAAACTGGGACAACCACTTCCAGTTTAATTGAGCACTGAAGTCACCAAGCAGCTTTTAAAATCCAGCCTTAATTTACATTTCAGAGTCAGAGAGCAGCTTTACCTCAATGTAGCAAAGGGACTGTAGAACGTGCAGAAGGACTGCACAGAATCTGTATGTCGCAGATAAACACACGGCCTGATCAACAGAGGGTTGCATCTGAAGAAGACTGAACTTCTTCTGTGGAAGGAATTTGTTGATGATAAGCATTTATTGTAAACAAGATCTCTTCCATATATTCATAGGTATCCATATAGCTTCTTGGCCTTTTAAGTCCAAAAAGTGGTAATGGGATGGGACAAGGAAAAGAACGATGACCAAGTGGGCCTGGTTCCCAATGAAAAGTACTGTGTACAGAAACTGTGGATTTGAAGGTGAGATACTGAAGTAACACCCAGTAGTTAATCAGCCCAGTGTGTTTAGAGGGAATACAATCCTGCATGAATGGATGAGACCTGAAGACCATCTAATTAATCTCTAAAAGTGATTGCAACCAGATGCCTTACAAAACGGCATGTGAACACTGAAGTAGATCTAGAAAGCTTTATTAGCTCCTGACTCCCTATGATTAGAACAACATTTAATGACTGAACTACTAAAAACTCTAATGGAATTTTTATTTATTTATTTATTTATTTACAGAAATGAGATTATGTAGGTTTCCTATATATTTTTTCTGATCATAGCTTCTTAGGACGTAACACTGTTACTGGCATCTGCATTGCAAGAACTGGGCAAGGTTATATTTCATTTATTTTAATAAAGAAAACACAATCTGACAAAAAGCCTGTTGATCTTGTGGTAAACCTTTAAATGATAGGTTAAATGATAACATAAGTATTAAACTTGTCATGTATTTACCTTTATCCTCTCCTTCTCTTATGGTGTCACACACATCAGTTTTCTTGGCCCTCCATTTTTTTTACATAGCTCTTTTGGCAACTAATATTTTTAGGCTGATTGCTAGGAATCATTTGCACTGCAGATTTCTTTTTGACAGGCTACAATAATTCACTATCCCACACATGACCAAAGAGGAGTCCTGCAAATCTTGGTCAAAAAATTTGTCTCTGGTCGTAACTTCTTTTAGAAAGATGTGAAAGTCAGCACTGGTGAGCAGCTTAGGGAAGAAGCCTGAACAAAGATCATGGGATACAGCAATTGTAAGAAGATTCTTTCCTGCTTGCTGAAGAAGAAAAAGAACAAGTTTTTACAGATACCAAGAAAAGCAACACAAACAGATACCATATTGCTGTGTAGTTCTGATGGGGCTGATGCTGAAGACATTGCTTTTCTGAGGGAAAAAATTCTGTGGGATACTCTGAGGCTTTAGAATGGAGGAGACAGTTAACAGGAGAAGGAAGAAGCCCTGGAATTATTAGTTTTTATGGAAAGTCTGTCTAACGTGACCAGGAGCCAAGTGAAGAAGGACAGAATGAGTGAGTGTGTAAAGACTCAAAGACACAGAGAAAGAAGTTGATTGCCTTTTTCTTCTTTAAAAGCAGAGCATGTCCAAAATGTTGCATTATTCTCGTTCCAGGGGCAGGTGGGAAAGCGCTGACTGAGAAACATCAAAATGAGAAGGAGGTATTCTAAGCTGAAGGGAAAGAGAGGGAACCTCTCCTGAAGGAAAGGAAGGATGTGGGATACAGAAGTCAGAGAGTTTTGATGCTGGACAATAAACAGACAACATTTCACACTTGGGCATGCCACATGGGGATAAAGAGGAAAACCAGCCAGGAATGATAAGAAAAGACATGGCTTAGGTACTGGAGCCTTTCTGGAAATGTACAATAGATTGTGAGCCCACCGAACCTCCAGGAAGATTGTTGATATCCTGACCAGTGACTGCACAACACCGAAGGCAAGTTAAAGACAGCATTTGCAGCAATGGGATTAGTCTCTACAGCTACCCAATCACACGGTAATGGATGGGGGTGCATAAGACAAGGTTAAGCTCAATGATCTCCTCTTGCTACAGATGTCAGGGAGAGAATTAACAGGCATAAGGAGATACCTGTTCTTCAGATTAAGACAAAGTGAGCAGAAGCAGGAACTGGCCCATCTCAGAGCCAAGAAGGAGACTGTGTCTGCTGCGCAAGTTGGCTACACCCTAGATCCGGCTCCGGATGCCTGCAAGTAGCTAGAGAATGCAGAGGTCAAGCCTGCTGCCTTGATAAATAGCTGGGAACATTCAGAAAGTGAAGCTATTTCAAAAGGGCAAAATATAACTGTCAGAACTCAAAAGCTGGCCTTTCTTTTTTATGTAGAAGCACAGTGCAAAGCGGACCCCAAACTGAGCAAGCATTTAACCTAGTCAGAGGAAAATAAGTTAGGCTCTACAGAGCAGACTGCAGTGTAAGTAAGCATGGAAGTCAGCTGGCAATTCTGAGCAGATCTGGACAGATTTGGGTTTGAACAGAGATCCTTCATTTTCCAGTGTGGGTTTGTCTTGATGTCCAGGGAAGCTCCTGACTGGAAGAGATTTAAAGCTTGATTGCAGAAGGTGCTTCTCCAGCTGGATGAAAAGAACCACAGCAAAACCTAGTCTCAGTCCTGTCTCTGGAAACAGTCACTCCTGGAAAAGGAGGGGTAGAACAGATGTCTCTTGCCTCCTGGAAATAAGTCCCTGTAAGATGGCGTGGATGCTCAAAAGCTCAGTAAAATGGGGTACTCATGAGCTCAGTAAAAGCAGAGGTAGGAAAGGAGGAGGAAACAGTTCTGACAAAAAAAAAAAATTGACTTTTTCTTTAAGGGAACTGACTTCAGACGAGTCCTGTAGCTTCCCTTCTCATAGACAGAGATGCTGTCTGAATAAGGACAGAGGCACTTTTCCAGCTCCACACTGCAGGTTTGATGGGTACAGAGTTAGCTGGAGGAAGCTGTTGTGAGGCTGAAGAGCCTAAAAGCACACCTTTGCTTGGGTGGAGGCCAAGAGGCTTGCTGGCCTGTATATTGCAGTGTGGCTAAGTAAAAAAAAAAACCTTCCAGGGCCTGAGGATGGTCTGCTCTAAGTAACTCATTTGTTAAGATCAGAGGTAAGGTACGGCATGCTTTCCTCCCTGGCCTCTGGTCATACTGGGGCTGAAGCAGGCTGTACAGTTACAGAGCAGTCCCCTCCTCCCTTTCCTTCTGGTTCTCAACCTGGTTTTGAGCACTTGACAGTGCACTTCCTTCCCTTCTTGAGTGCTGTTATCTAGTGAAGGAAAAGCATCACTTCCTAAAACTGGCTCTCCCCGCCACAAAGATTTGCACTGAACACTGTGCTTGACAGCTCCAGAGCTGTGGGTGAAGGAAGATTTGTTAATCAGGGACTGACTTGGTCTGCACTTACAGTTTAGAGGGAGCACTGCTGGCACATGAAATTCCCAAGCACACATCTCCACTGACTTATGGAGCTACCCTAATACGTACTCCCTATGTAAAAGGCTGAATCTTTTGTAGTAACAACTCTGGTGCAGGAGTCCTTATTCAGGCAAACATTGCACTGAGTTTCAGAAGCACCAACGGAATAGGGCTTTCTGATTAGTTGATTTTTGATCTCTCTTAAATCATTGTTTAAGAAACTAGACAGCTACAACTGATATGACATGGCATTTGGCTTGCCACGTGGAAGTGTTAGGAGTTAACCATTTTAGCTTACGTCTTGAGGGCTAAGTTTGTGAAGTTTACATCCAGGTCAGTCCATTTTACACAAGGAAATATTTGTCCATCAGTACCTAAACTGAGGTTAGATAAAGCCAAATTGCATCCTTTTATTTGGCTTTCTTTGCATTTGATTCGGTCCTGTGTCTATTAGACCTCACTTCTGTTTTGTGACGAAGCTTTGCTTCCTTGTTCCATCCACTGGAGATGTTATTAGAATGAACATTTTTCACTGGGGATGAAGTGCCAAATTTTTAAAGCGTGGGCTTTGTTCACATTGAATTTTTACACTCTCCATAGCTAACCATTGAATCACATTAATTGCACAGAAACCCTGGCTTGTGCAGGCCAGGCTATCCCTGTAAAAGTTGTATGGCAACATACATGTAATGTGCACTGAAGCATTTCTGATGGAGTCCTGCTATGGGCTAATGTCTGAAAAGCAGACAACTGTACAGAGGAAGATGGAAATGTTAAAAACAAAAATTTATATGTGCTGCTTGCCATTATACGGTATACCTCTGGGGGATCTAAGGCAGGAATAAACTTGGTATAAAATTAGAATTGCTACCTTGGATGTATTTTAGTTGGCAACTCTACATATGTTCTTTTTTCTTCAAACTATAGGTTAGACCCATGGTTGGGAAAATCAGCTTATTTCTGGCAAGCTGAAGAATTTTTACCAGCTAAGTATTTGGCTGCATGTATATTTTACATCCAAAATGTAGTAATTTTGTTAACAGTGAGCCGTACACCAGCTTACTGCATATAGATAACTCTGGATGTAATTTGGCATGTGCTTATATTTAATGCTAAGTATTTGTGAGAAATGACAAGGCTATGCCTGTGGCAGTGGGCCTTCTTCTTAAAATAACAGCAGTAGTTTGGCAACTAACCTTCACACGTGATGGTTTTTAAATCACCCTTCTTAAACACATTAAGAAACATTACCCATACTGCTTGAATTGTGACTTGCTCATGTCTGAGCTTCAATATATTTATGTAAAGATTTAGAAGTATCTTATTAATGACTAAAGGCAGTTTGAAACTTATGTTTATACTGAAGGATGCAGAGGACGAGAGCAAGTTCTTCTGCCTTCATCAGGCACTGGGACAGGCCAGCAATGTCCAGGGGGCAGTAACTTCCCAGGTTCAGTACTTGGCAAGGCACAGATAAGCGCCTCAACGCTTCCCCACTGCAGGGCACGGTGGAGGACATAGCGGTTGTTAAACCTTAGCCAGTGCTTCCCTTTCTCTCCAACTGGAATGCTGTCTTTCAAAGAGCAACAGAGTGCTACCTGGTTTTCTGTAAATAGGATGGGGGGGAAAAAAAAAAGTGAGTGTGGCAGGCTGCAGTAAACAGCATGATGCAGTCATTTGTACTCTCTGGGTTGTAAACCAGGCTGGTGTGACTAACTCCCACATTAGGAAATATAAATTGAAGATGGGGAGCTCAATGAGAGTTAAACTTGCTATAAAATAATAACAATGCAATTATTTCTTACTAAAAGGTAGGAAGCTCCTTCCAGGAAGACCTTATGAAAGCTGTCACCTCAGCTGACTCAGGTATTGCAAATCGGGACAGAGTAAAACAACACTGAGCAGATGCTTGAAATGCTGATTAACTTTCAGTGTGTAGCCTACAATACGATAGAGAAGAGTCCTGAAGCTACGGTTATGCTGCAAAACAATCAAGTAATCAAAAAGAGATGATCAAAACTCTTTGGAAAGCAATTTTCAAAGCAGAAGTATTACTAATCTGATGTCTTTCCTGCTTCCTGAACTAAATCCAAACTAGTTCACCTAGGGTTAAAAAGATTTTGGATTTCCAGATGAAGTACTTCATCTCAACAGCTGACTGCAGACTGTGGCATTCTTTATGGCTGAAATCTGTCTTAGAGCTCTCTTGTTTATACCAAGGCATTTCTTGGTGTGACTGACTAAGCCCAGGGTCTTCTCTAGTATCCTGATATCGGGAGCCATCAATCTTGCAGGCTCAACAATGGCGTGTTTTGCCTTGTAGAAGTTACAAGCATGGAGAAACAACTTCCCCCTCAGCAAGAACACAGCGTTTTCCTATTTTCAGTTCCACCCCTTACTTCCACTACATAATGTCTTTTCCATGAACAGCAATTTACATGTTCTATGACCTCTCGCTATAACCCTCTGGGGCAGCTGTGGTCCCTCGGCCAATCTGTAGCTCTTCCCTTGCGCCCAGCCTTGGACCCCAGTGTGGGCTGCATGTTCCATACGTGCAAAAAGGAGGTTGTAGTGAGGGTATAGGCTGAGGGAGAAGACTAGCTTTTGGGAAAGAAGAACAGATCAGGTCTAATCTGGAAGTGCATGTCATGGGACCTGTGTATTGGCCATTTCTGGCAGGCTTTCAGTAGCAGGGGGCTGTGACAGAGGAGGCCAAGAAGTGCTTTGTGCCAGTCACAGGCAGCTGCTTCCAGCCAGCTCTGAAATGCATGAAAACAACCCACTGCATGCCAAAACCTCAACTGATGAGAGCAGCACATGGCACCTCTGCTCACACATATCTGAGGGAGAGCAACAGCCACTAGGAGCAGGAGACACTGGAGGAGTAAGTGGAGGAGACTTTGTCAGGGATGTGGCTGGAGACACAATCTTGAAGGAGGCACTCTGTGCCAGAGCAGAGATTTCACTGAGGGGACTGTGGTCCATGGAGGACCCACAGGGAAGCAGAGGACCAGTAAGAGGCAAGGAGCAGCAGAGGAAATGGAGTAAGAAGCAAGGAACAGCAGAAAGAAGCCATTACATGCTGACCCCAACCTCCCTCATCACCCAGTGCCTCACAGAAGGAATTGGGAAGGACTGAGCATAACACTGACTGAAAGCAAGGGATGTTGAGACTAGGAAGGAGATAGGAGAAATGTTTAACTGGAGTGGAGCTTGGGGTAGGGACAGAAAGGTGTTTCCCTAAATGTTTCATTGTTTGTGTCTTTTTTTCTCTCAATATCCAAATCAGTAATTGGAAGTTTGTGTTAACTGGTAATAAATTAAGCTGAGCACAATTCCCTGACTGAGACTCTTTTGCCTGCAACAAACCTGTCCCACCTTCCACAGGACACAAAAGCCAACATAATGCTTGCTGTGGATGTAAGACTCGGGAGGTACAAGTTTCTCTGAGAAATCTATAGAAGCTGCATGTGCCCATCCACTCTGAAAACTCAAGCCACCCAAATATAAATATAGTCAGAGCAGGAGACTGTTTTTCTTAGAATCTATTCCTGGTTTGGCTATTGATTTGGTGTGTGCATATTGGATCTATCGCTGCCCCTTTTCCTTGTCATCCTTCCTGTATTGTCCTTCAGGGCTTACCTCTTAGTGACCTGACTCCACTGTGATGCAAGCAAGGAAATGTAAATTTGAAAAATGCTATCCAGCAGTGCACAAAGATCCTTTCTCACCCTCTTACAGGCATTTAGCAAACTAAACTAAATACCCCATTTGCTTCTGATGAACAACTGTGTATTAAGTGCTTTACTGGAAGATGTTATCTAAATGCTTTAACAGTTGACACAGATACCGATTTCCAAAATTAAAGAAAATCATAGAATCATAGAATCATAGAATGGTTTGGAAGGAACCCACCTTTAAGGATCACCTGGTTCCAACCCCTCTGCCATGGGCAGGGACACCTCCCACTAGGCCAGGCTGCACAAAGCCCCATCCCACCTGGCCTTGAACACCTCCAGGGATGGGGCATCCACAGATTCTCTGGGCAACCTGCTCCAGTGCCTCACCACCCTCATAGTAAAGAATTTCTTCCTAATATCTAATTGAAACCTACCCTCTTTCAGTTTAAAGCCGTTACCCCTTGTCCTATCACTGCACTCCCTGATAAAGAGTCCCTCTCCAGTTTTCCTGTAGGCCCCCTTGGGCACTGAAAGGCCACAGTGAGGTCTCCCCGGAGCCTTCTCTTCTCCAGGCTGAACAACCCCAACTCTCTCAGCCTGTCTTCACAGGAGAGGTGCTCCAGCCCTCTGATCATCCTCGTGGCCCTCCTCTGGACCCGCTTTAACAGGTCTGTGTCTTTCTTGTGTTAGGAGCCCCAGAGCTGAATGCAGCACTGCAGGTGCAGTCTCACGAGAGTGGAGCAGAGGGGGAGAATCACCTCCCTCAACCTGCTGGCCACGCTTCTTTTGATGCAGCCCAGGATATGGTTGGCTTTCTGGGCTGCAAGTGCACATTGCCGGCTCATGTTGAGCTTTTCATCAACCAGCACCTCAAGTCTTTCTCCTCAGGGCTGCTCTCAATCCATTCTCTGCCCAGCCTGTATTTGTGCTTGGGATTGCCCTGACCCAGGTGCAGGACCTCGCACTTGGCCTTGCTGAACTTCATGAGGTTCACATGGGCCCACCTCTCAAGCCTGTCAAGGTCCCTGTGGATGGCATCCCTTCCTCCAGCGTGTCGACCGCACCACGCAGCTTGGTGTTGTTGGTAAACTTGCTGAGGGTGCACTCAATCCCACTGTACATGCTGCTGACAAAGATGTTAAGCAGCGCCGGACTCAACACCAACCCCTGAGGAACGCCACTTGTGGTCTCCACCTGGACATTGAGCCGTTAATGTCAACTCCAAGTGCAACCATCCAGCCAACTCCTTATCCACCGAACAGTCCATCCATCAAATCCATGTCTCTCCAATTTAGAGACGAGGATGTTATGCAGGACAGTGTCAAATGCTTTGCACAAGTCCAGGTAGATGACATCAGTTGCTCTTCCCATATCCACCAATGCTGTAAAATCCACCCTTACAATGATGTTTTAAAAAACAACAGCCCACTTTCCTCAGAGGAGTCTGATTTAAGGAAACACCAGTAGCAGGGCAATTTTCAGCCCATTTTCAGTACTCACATAGTGCTGTTTCCACTAATGTCAGGTCACTAATTGCTTTGAAAACCCTAACCAGTATACCCTACTCTATTTCAAACTCTTTGTTGCATGGGATGAGTCCTAACACTCTGCTGGTAATAAATTAAATGTAGTCTTTCTGCCTGTGTTCTGAGTAAACAAGCTAAAATTATTTATTCTACTACTTAAAATTATGATCCAGAAAATGTTTGGAAACATGTTAGGGTTGAAAGGTATATGGTGAAAAACACACAGCTGTATTTATACAATAAAGACCTAATTTTTATTTCAGTTTTGTGACCAGATGAATGTACAACCGGAGTGAGTCCACGTAAGTAAACGGAGTTACGCTGCAGCTGCACTGGGAAACCTGTGTCCAGAAACCGGGTCTGTCTTTGTCCAGCCCTGAGCCGCTCTGTGAGGTGGTGACTGAGGGAAGGAGCTTGGGTCACTGCCGAAATGAATGTGTCAGCTTTTATTCAGTGCAAAAGGGTCTGCATTATTCATCTGAATATTTTCTGCTATATATGACTCTACATTTGATAATGTTATTTCAGATTACAGTCAGTCCGAGCTCTTCGGAGTTTGCTTCCAGGTACTTGTATTTCTGTGTGCCTCAAAGAAATACAATGGTTGTAGGCTGAGAATTGAAACACTAGTGAAGAAACTAGAACGCACAGTTCCCTAAGTAACCATGTATCATCCAGGTTGCTCATAATAAAGCAAAGCATTAACAGCATGCACAATAACACCAATGACTTCACTGTAGATGAGCAATGGCAGTGCAGTGTCTTTTGTGTGTTACTTGTTTTCATTCGCACAGCATTTTATGCATTGGAAACGCACTGCCACACTTTCGTAGACTGCGCTGTAGTGCTTCTAAGTGCTCCTAACATGTACCGAGCAAAAATTTTGGAAGTGGTTATGAGAAGAGTGCTGTGTTTCTAGGAGAGGAACCCATTTCAGAGGACAAGGAACCGCGACACCTTGAGCCATCCGAGGATTTGATAATTGCTAAGATCAGTAACACCAGCCATTTCTCAGGTGGCTAAAACACGCCATCATCTGTGTGTTTTGCGTTTGAAGCAGGTGAAGTTGGGCACTGTGAACGTTTAAGCTGGGGCTGTTTTTTCAAAGTTCGTGAGTGGTTGTCAGTTTCTCCAAGAACTGACTCAGCTGAATTCATCGTTGACTACGGATAAGTAACAAGGCATTAGCTTTCACGGTTCCCTGCCGCTTCCTTACCACAGAGTGGCACAGAGGAGACGCTCCGGTCCTGCCGAAGCTGGCATTACCGGTAGTAACGCTCCTCAGCCCAGCAACTGAGGATGCATCCGCGCTCACGTCGTCCTGGCTGACTCCGGAGATGCCGGCAGCGGTGCAGGCGCGGAGCCGAGGCCGGTGAGAGCATGGGCCCCGGCAGGCAACTTGGTTCCGGGGTTTCCGTTCCTTCTGCCCGCAGCCCTCGGGAGCGGCAAGCCAGCGGCTCCGCGGGGCGGCACTCGCCCCGAGCAGGCACGGGGGCAGCGGGGTCGGTGCGGGAGCGGGATGCGAGCGGCTGGGATGCTTCTCATGCGCCTGGCTGAGTGTGGCCAAAAGCTGGGCGGCCGGCCCACGCCACCCGTGTCCCGCCGCGGGCAGATTTACCCCGCCTGCCCCGCTGCAGGCTGGCTGTGTGCGGGGCCGGGGCGGGCGGGCTCAGCCCCGCGGTTTGTTTTTGGCTGTAACGCGCCCGCCCTCATGCAAATCGGCGCGTCCCCGCCCCCCCCCCAAGACATCGGTGGCGTCTGCTGCTGCGGAGGGAAATAAAAAAAAAAAAAAGGAAAAGGAAAAGAAGAAAGATGAGAGGAAAAAGAAAAAAGCGCAAGAGAGGAGGGGGAAAGAAAAAAAAGAGGAAAACAGAGAAAAGGGGAAGGGAGAA
>VXAL01005435.1:228014-330015 GCA_013399475.1 Chauna torquata | reverse complement strand
CCTCCCCCTTTTTTTTTTCTTTTGTTTCTCGCGGCGCTGCTCGCTGTACTCGGCATGTCTGGAGCATGGCTCGGAAAATGGCTTGAGGGACGGCAAGGAATCGGGAAGGGGCTAATGCCGTTATTTATTTATTTATTTATTTTTACCCCGTGAGTGTACTTATTTATTTATTTATTTATTGTGATTATTTTATTTTAGCTTATCCTGAGCGAAGCGACTTGGCAGCGCTCGCGTAGGGTGGCTCACCTTACTGCCTGCTCCATCCCTGGTGGGTGCTAGAAGATAACGGGAGGGTATTCATCCCCTTCACACCTACGGGAAATCTGTGAAACCGCGGGGGAGGGGAGGGCCTTGGGATGAGCGGTGGTGTAAAAATAAAAAATCGATCCAGCAGCTTTTGTGACGGGCAGGAGGTTCAATTGCATGCAACAAATCCCGCTTCTGCGTGCCAGGCTGTTGTGAAGTCTGGACTGCTACCTTACAGCCTATCAGCCCCTTACAAAATGCTGCTGCTCAGTTTTGGATGTACGTGACTGCTCAGATGCTTAAAATCTATCGGAGAAAAGGTACTTTTATAAATTGAAAGTTCATATTAAACAGTGTTTTTGTCCGTTTTAAACATATATACCATTTGTCCCGCCACCTCCAGCTATTATGTTTGGACATTTTAAGGGTGTACAAATTAACTTACTTGGAGGATAAAAGTTGATCTCTAGTGTGTTGGAATAGACCTTACTGAAGCCAGAGAGAAATAAATGTCCACTTATACTTTTAGCTAAATTGTAGCCCATCTTGAAAATTACTGGTGTAGATTAACACAAGAAAATTCGGTTAGGAAGTAGCCTTTGAAAATGGGTCGGTGCATGTCCAGCAGGGAACAGCCATGTCTTGGGGATGTTCCATTAACCACAGATGGTCAAGCTTGCTGTCCTGAGGCTTTCCTAATTGAGCAATCTCACTCAGTTTTGAAAGAGGGTTATGGTAATAAACATACAATGCAAATGTTTTTTGTTTGGCCCTTGTTGGCACAGTTTGCCTTCCTGACGAATACGAATAGCAACGTGTGCCGAGACTCTCCTGTAAGTAACATGCAGAGAGCACTGTGTGATTGTGTGATGCCCCTGCAGGCTATTAAGCTGAACAGGGTGTTGCCCGAGTCTCTGCACTGTTAATGATGTAAAAGCCATAAATGCTGGTCCTGGGTCATCACCATTTGTTGTGTACACTTGAATTTTAATACATGTAAAAGCGATGTGACACAGTCTGTATCTGGTATGGTCTGGACAGCTAAAGGCAGCAGTCCAATGCCTTCGCTCACAACATGGAGCACCTTGTTTATCGTGTAGCCGTAGTTCAGTAGGGCCGATTATGGGAAGAATTAGAAGTCAGCTCTTTCCAAACTGTGGATAAAAGGTTTGTAGCCTGGAAAACAAGAGCTACATGGTGGAATTTAAATTGAACTTTCAAAGCTGAGAATGTCTCTCTTTATAAGATAATAAAAATGTGCTCACCGCAAGTGTTCTGCGGAGACTCTTGCTTGCCTCTGGGTAGCAAGAGATCACAGTTGCTCTCATCCACGACTGGAGTGTAAGTCAAGCAGCTAGCCCCAACCATTCACAGTAACTTTCCCTTGATAAATTACTGTTGAAGTTCACTTAGCCATATGATATTTGTGTGAACCAAACACCTTGGGTGAAGCTATGTGTAAGATTTTGGCATTTACAGGAGTCATGGCAATCTTTGGATATCAATTTTAAATTTCCGCCAAATTCAGCTGAATGGTAGTGCAAGCAGGTATGTTGAAAGTCTGTCAATGGTCTTTTCACTCAGCGAGATTGAGGCCTGTTTATGAATGGGTTTGCCCCAGGCTGCCGCTAGCTAACCTTTTTTGTAATGCCAAATCTGTTTTTAAAAACCTCTGTAGTGTAATTCTATTGACATGAGCAGAGATCTGATCTAGCACTAAATGCAACATCTACCATCGCAGTGTAGGTGGGAGTGGTTCCTAGTGAAGTTTTGAACTACAGAAGTTGAAAAAGCATGAGCTTATTTTAAAAAAAAAAAGTAAAATTATTTTGGCTTTTGTTCTAGAAACAGCCTTTTTTCTAGAATTCCTGGGACTGAACTTCACTCTAGCTGTGTGAGGACAGAACAGTCCACTGGTGCAGGAATAAGCCTCTGTGGATTGAGGAAAGCGGCTCTGGACCCTCTACATAAATTTTGGGCTGGTGCATGCAATGTCTCATACATTAACCAAGTGTAATACACAGCTCAGGAAGCAAGTCCTCCCTTGCCTTCATCTCTGCAAGCCTGTTGTCTTGCTAGTGAGCTCACCTGGCAGAGTTATGCCCACAAAACCAGAACAGGAGGAAGATCGGTCCTCAACCCATCTCCCTGGCTGAATGGGATCAGCTCTGCTAGTGTTTATCACGTGTGTTGCACCACGCACGCACAATGTTTCTTAAGGTGTGGTTTCTTCAGAACTTTAATCCAAGGTGATTGAAGGTTGCAACTGAGAGAGTAATGGACCTGCTTCGTATCCCCCCAGGTGCCCGTTCTCTCGTCTCTCCCCATCTGTTTCATCCTCTGGGCTGGTGTTGGGGTTCACCAACCCAGAGTGAGCTCGCTTGAAATTAACTTTTCTCCCTGAGCTTCCAGGTGTGGGGGTGCTTTCTCTGAGGAATGGAAGGGGTGAAAACACTTTTTTTTTAAAGCCAGGTGATTTTTCACCATCCTGTGTTCAGAGTTCTAGTGTGGGTTTGTGAACACTGGTGCCAGCACAAAGATGATGGCAGCAGCAGAGCAGAATGGGAACCAGACTACCCCTTTGTTTAAGTAACCTTGGAGCAAGCACCCTTATTGTTTATATAGGTCTCCTAGGCTGGGCAGCACACCAAATCCTGAAATAAGTCCGGAGGCCATGGCTGACCAAACACCAGCATGTTTCTATTAGGCTGCTTATTCTTGATGACTCCTGCTGTGAGTGGCTAGAGTCAGGATCTGCTGTTTAATAAAACATTTTATATATATATATATATGCATGCCGTATTTTCCTAATTCAACTGAGGCAGCTAGGGACTCTACTCACTTTCTCCAGGTCTAACATGGTAGAAATTTATTCTTCTTGACCTTGTGTCATTTTTACGTCAGCTGAAGATTTGAATCCTGAATTCTTGAAAGCTTGCTGTGTAGTTCTCCAGCACAGTTGCAGTAATAAAGATTATAAATACCATGGTAAGACTCCACTTGTTGTGTTGAGAAGATGATCGCCATTAAAAAAAAAAAAAAAAAAAAAATATTCCGCATTCTTTATCTACATATGTTTTCTTTTTGTTNTTACGTCAGCTGAAGATTTGAATCCTGAATTCTTGAAAGCTTGCTGTGTAGTTCTCCAGCACAGTTGCAGTAATAAAGATTATAAATACCATGGTAAGACTCCACTTGTTGTGTTGAGAAGATGATCGCCATTAAAAAAAAAAAAAAAACTAAAATACTTCGTATTCTGTAGCTACATATCCTGTATTTCTGCTGGCTGTAGGAAAATCATACAGGGCAACTCAGAAGAATTACCATGATTTGAACTGCTGACTGGAGTACTCTCTTCTCTATTTTTAGGTCTTACTTTTTTTAAGAGAAAAAGTAAAGCTAGACCTGTCTTCTTTAGCATTTGTCATAGGGCAGAAAATATGTGAGCTTCCCTCAAGGACGGAGGGTGAGACAGAGTAGGATGGAAAACTGTTGATGCAGCTTTCCTGACACAACAAACTAACACAGTAGGAAAAATAGGAGCATTCAGATCTTAAGATTTATTGGCTTATTAGTGAAAAAGCTTGATCACAGATTGTAAGAAGAATGTACATCAGTCTGAATGGCATGAACATCCATATAAAAGCTGACCTTTTTCCTCTTCTGTTATTTTCTGGAGGAGTGTTGCTTAGCAGAGCTCTATCTAATCCAATAACAGATCCGTTTGTGTTGTGTTAACTTTGTTAGGGAACAATTGGCATTAGACAAAAAGAGGAGAGAAGAAGAGCCTTTTCAGGACTGCTCTGGTTTGGGCTAGATAGCAAGGTCGTTCTTTGGGAAAGAACAAACAAATGCAGAGCCTCTGACCACATGGTTCAGAGATCGTTTTTGAGGTCTGGCTTCTTTTCTAGCTGTGTGGAAGATAAAGAAGTGGCCAAAACCAGTTACCAACCTACTTGCTTGGCTCCTTGAAACAATCTGCAGTTCTACTAGCCCATTTCCCAGTGAAAGGCTGTTACTGGGAGCTGGAACACAAACTGTGCAATTAATGTTCACTGGCATTCTTGGCTGTAAGTAAAAGCCAAAATTAAGCCCTGTGTAAGGTCACAGAGCAGTGGTGGTGGTTGTCTGGGTGACAACAGCAGGACCAGGGACCAGGATAACCTGGTTTCCAGCAGCAGCATCAGTCTTGTGATGACGTGCTCTTGTTCCCTTCTAACTGATTTCAATGTGGTTGTAAATATGAGATCACAAAAGCTTATATTCCACAAGGTGAAAGTGAAAGTGTGTTTCTTCTCAGCTACAGCACTGCAACACGTCTTTTTTTAAAGAGTGTTGGCTGTGTTGCTTGTGTCAGCAACCAAGTTTTAAAGCTGAGGTTTTCAGATATAGCCTCTGCTTTTGCAGGTGTGTTCTTATGCCTTGAAAGGGACCTGGGAGTCCTGGTGGGCAGCAGGCTGACCATGAGCCAGCAATGTGCCCTTGTGGCCAAGAAGGCCAACGACATCCTGGGGTGCATTCGGAAGAGTCCTGCCACCAGGTCAAGGGAGGTGATCCTCCCCCTCTATTCCCCTGGTGAAGCCACACCTGGAGTGTTGTGTCCAGTTCTGGGCTCCCCAGTACAAGAGGGACATCGAACTACTGGAGAGAGTTCAGAGGAGGGCTACTAAGATGATTAGAGGACTGGAGCACCTGTCGTACGAGGACAGGCTGAAAGAGCTGGGCCTGTTTAGCCTGGAAAAGAGAAGACTGAGGGGAGACCTCATTAATGTATATAAACATCTGAGGGGAGGGTGTCGAGAGGATGGAGCCGGTCTCTTCTCAGTTGTGCCCAGCGACAGGACGAGAGGCAGTGGGCACAAACCGAAGCACAGGAGGTTCCGGCTCAACATGAGGGGGCACTTCTTTGCTGTGAGGGTGACAGAGCACTGGAACAGGTTGCCCAGAGAGGTCGTGGAATCTCCTTCTCCGGAGATATTCAAAGCCCGCCTGGATGCCATCCTGCGCAACGTGCTCTAGGTGATCCTGCTGGGCAGTGGGGTTGGACTAGATGATCTTCAGAGGTCCCTTCCAACCCTGCCCATTCTGTGAGAAGAAACAAGCAAATTGTCATACACATCTTCTGTCAGAGAGATGTATTCGTGGGGAATATGTTTATATTCTTCAGATAGGTTGATGCCTTTTTTCTCTTCCCCATATAGTAGTTATGCTCCCATAACAGGAGTTTTGGTATGGCCGCTGGTGGAAGCAGAGTTGGAAACAAAGTTGAGTGGATTTATAAACAAAGACTAAAACAAAACTGCTGACATCCAAAGAATAAAATGGCAGCAACCTTTTGTGTGTGCAGAAGCATGGACATTTCTTTCCAGTAGCAGAAGTGGAGTCAAAGTTCAAAATCTAGTCCTCTGCTAAATGAAAGCATTTCTGTTTATTAAACTAAATTGATCTTGCATTTCAGTCTTTATGCTATCACTGGGCAATGTGGTTTTTATCATATTTATTTGTTTTAAAGTATTTTTGATATTTTAATTATTCTTTACCCTATTAAATTGGAGTAGCAATTCGTACTGCCTTGTTTAGCAGCTCTCACAAACCTATATTGAAATATTCATCCTAAAGAAAGCTATTGAAAGAAAAGGCATTTTTATATAGTCTTTGGAGAGACTTGGACTCTCTTCCTCCTACCAGGCTGATGCCATCACATGTATACCAGCACTTTCCAGATTTCTTCAGCTCCTGTTTTTGCCTTGATACTTTTTTGTTCTCCTCATTGCTGTGCCTTCCAGAGCTTCGTGCCCAGTTCTTGCAACATGCTGTTAATATTCCACACCACTGTATGTGTCTTCCCAGTTGTATTCGTATATAAAACCAGGCGTTATTGCAGTCAACTGGATTGTCTGTGGGAGTATGCTTTGACTCCAATGAAACTTTCACAGCATCATTAAGGATATTGTAAGCTCAACAGAAAATGTATGGCTTGGATCCTGTATCCATTAGCAACTTGCGAAACTGTTTTGTTTACATTTCTTTTACAAGCTTACTCTCTTCCTTTTGGCATTTAATGCCATTTCTGCACCTACCTGAAGTTTCTTTCATTCTGAGTCCTTTGCTTGAAATTGAGTTGACCAAAACTCTTTGCTGCTGGATTTAGTCCCTTGAAATTGTTAGAGCCAACTAAGGGACCTCTGTCCCAAATCCTGCTTGAAGAGATGTAGGTTAGGATATGAACAAATTCTGTTATCCTTGTCTCTGTTACATCACTATGTGCATGATATTCAAATAAGCATAGTTTAGTTTATTTCACATGCCTGTTAATTATCTTGTTGACCCTAAAGTCTGAAGCTTTAGCAGCAGGAGAATGAGTTGTACAACTGGAGCTAAAGAACATGAAATGTGCGGAACAACTTATTTCTGTGGATCAGGCAAAAAGGGGAAGGTTTGCACGCAACTTCATGGCACTCCCAGCTGCGTGCCCAGTGCCGCACCTGCTGCAACAGGCATGCTGCCTTCATTATTATCATGTATGCCAATTATTTTTGTATTCTTCTATGAATAACTTTAAAGGAGTGATTGTTGAACTCTGTATCAGTTGCCAAGATTGAGCAGAAACTCATTGCTCTTCGTAGCTGACGCTCATTGCTTTCAAAAGCACTTGGACACCTGTTTATTATTGCTTGGTGAATTACTAGCTTCTAAGTCCATATACGGTTAGATGGTTAGTGATGTGGGAGCTGAAGTCTTGTTGTGGGTCTGTCTGTTGTAGGGTTTCAAAGATCAAACTGACATCTGTTGCAAAATACTGCCTTTGCCAGTTTCTTTGACAGTGTCATTTCCTTGCATTGTTCTAGAGGCTTTTTCTTGGCTGATGCTTTTCTGCATAGTTCAGGGAGTTTTTGGTTTCATCTGCTGTAACCTATACCTGTGTGACAGATATCAGTGCAGTTTTGTAGATACCAGGCTTCACAGACAGCTTATTCCTTATGCCAGTGAATCCCAAACGCTTTCTTAAGCCAGATATATAGCTGCCTTGTATAGATAAAGTGATTCAGTGACCATGGTGTGCTGAGCGGGGAGTGGTGGTCAAAACTTCTTCTAGCCTAACACCCTCTGAGCTCATGGATTTCTTTTCCCAAAAGTTGAGGAGGCTGTTGACTTTAGTGGGGGGTACACTGTCTTTCTTCTCTCCCTGAAGGTTGCTGCCAGGCAGAAAGGTACCTTTTGCAATGTGAGATGTTTCACCCTTTTTCCCATTTGAGAAGATAACATCCTTAAACAGGATGTGTCATCAGCTGGAAAAAGTGACTAAAGCTGTGTAACACAGCTTTTTGCAGCCTGTGTACTGACGATACTATAGTTGCTCAGAGATCAAAGCTTAATGGCATGAATTGAGCTCAAATGGTGCAATTATTATTTTAGCAGGATGTTCTGTTATTTCTAGATTCCACTACAGAGAAGAGCTCATTCTTTGAGAGCCAAAAAAAAAAAAATCAGCTAATATGGACTATGGATTTTTGGACATTGGCCATGATAAAGCAAATCAGCTTTTTGTTTGTTTTCACCCGAGAATGGACTGTATTTTGGCTTTTTTTTTTTCTGTGTGGGGAGAGTAGGGATGTTCAGTGTAATAGGAAAGTTGAAATATTTTGTGTTTCACAACCTTCCAGTGGAAGGGTTGTTGTTTTTTTTTTTTTGTAACACTCAAGATGAAATGTAGTCATCTATTTTATACTTGACGTTTGAGCAATTCCTCTTGTGCCTTTCTTTGGATCAGTCCAGCTGTGGCACATGCAAGCTTGACTTCTTCCATTGCGTTGGAAGAAGTGCATTACATTGTACTTGTTTTCACCATGAACCTTTGGAATGAGCTAGAAGTAGTGAGAACCAGTTTAGGTCATTCTGGTAGGAAGACATTGCTCCCGTGTGACCTGGAACAGGTTTTCAAAGCAGCTTGGCATGCTCTGTCACAAGGGAAGCTTCTAAACACCAGCCATTTCTGAAAACATGGCTTCATATAAATGCTTAAGAAAGCATTATGGACTTTGGAGAGTCTAGTCCAATTTATATTATGGAGTACTTTGTAAGCTAGTGCTTAGGTCTTTGGGAAGCTATCTCTTATGGTTTGTTTCTGATTGGTAGGTATGGGCCCACCTGTGCCCCAAAAATACATCTTGAGACTTCAGCTTTGACAGAAGGAGGAAGCAAGATCTGGAGAGTTCAGGGCCAGCAGTTTCAGTGCTCGAGATACTCATTCTGGTCTTGGGCTTTCAGATTGATCTCTGTTCAGCTATTCATAGCTGGTCTTTCAGAGATACTCAGCACATAATAAGCTGACTTTTGAAAAATCCAACTACTTACTCCTTGTGCTGAGACAAGGTATCTTTAGAAACCCCTTGCAGTTTTGCCTAAATATTTGGGATGCAGATTTCTGCCCCTAACATCACATTGTATTTGTTCCAGTTGTTGCCAGAGCAAGGTCTAGGCTTTCTTCTCCTTGTGTAATTCCTACTGTGGCAAAGAGAATCTAGTACTGGGCTCTTTTACGGGACTAATTGTTTTAATAGCGGCAGTTAAAGCAGGTTGCGAATAGCTGTTTTCTTGTCACGCTGTTCTTAAAAGGAGCAGTCCTTTTCTACAAATTGTCTCATCCTCTGTGAGGTTCAGCCCTCTTAAACAAAGGGAAGTCATTTATTCAGATTTTTGTAGCTGTGTGTATGCTGCAGTAACGACCCCGTGAATGAGCGAGATGCAGTGTCTCAGTTTTGTTTGGACACTGGTGGAATTCCATGAGAGTGTTCAATCAGCTTCCTGATATTTTGGCACTATTCTTAGAGAGTCTTAGAAAACTTGGCATGCTCCTTAGGAGGGAAAATGAGTCAAACTGGTTGTGGATGACCATGAAGCTAGATCGTAAAGTGCTTCTGTCATACAAATCATGGTTATTTAGAGGGCAGACAAATGGCCAAGTTGAAAACAATGTACTAGTTGCTTACAGTGTTAGCAAGTGCTGGAGAGCAAGGCCAGAACCTGTTTATTACCAAATGTAAAGCCAGATAGTCAGTGTGTGTGAAGTGATGCAAACTGGTGGAGGATCTTGCCAAGGATCACCACCCAAATATTGTTGTTTGTGGTCCTAATTAAGTTCTTGCCTGCTGACCTAGAAGCTCTCCAATCACATTGTTAACAACAAGCAGTAAGTGTAAGCCCTGTAACATAATCTGGGTTATTTTGAGGACGAATGCACTTCTCATTGAATGAATTTTTAGGTGAAATAGGAAACTTCATCGAATATTCATCTGGCAAATGGGAAAGAAATGGAAGTTCTCTGTGGGGAGGTTACGAAAGACTTGCTTTTTAGTGTCTGTGTGGCTCCACTGATAATGATCCTGTGTCCCAGGCAGCAGGCTGTAGGTTCAAAGCTCACACCTCCTCTGCTGACCCTGCATTGCTCGTTATTGCTACAGAGTCTAGCAGTGGTTAAACCAGGAGACAGACGTGTGGCATCTGGTGGTTGTATTCTCATAGCTGCTTTTGCTTTGGTTGTGGCCCCAGGTGAGTTGCTTGAACTGACCATGCTGCTAACACTTGATGGCATCTCTTTGTAAGTTAGCTCAGGCTGTTTGCTCTTTTAAAGTCACCTTTTAACTCAATGTTGTTACTCCTAGAAAAATATTATTGTTTGGGTGTGGGTTTTCCCTCTAGCCTAGAGCTCCGGTAGATGTTATGAGTTCTTTGACTTCTTGAAAGCTTTAGAAATGTGAATGTCAGATTTGGTCCTATTAGTTTTGCGAACTTTGTGTGAGTTGTTTTGATTGTAGAATGGACACTTACTCCTGATTCTTCATGCACTGTCTGTTTCTGCTGTGGAGATTATCTCCAATTATATCCCTAACAGTGGGATAAGTAATTGTTTGCATTTGTCTTCAGCTGCTCTTTGTTGAACCTAATCTCAACAGCAGTGGGACTAATGCTGCTTTTCCACCTCCTTTACTCTTGCTGAAGCTGTGTAGAAGCAAAGTGCTGTTTTCCCCTTCTGGTAATCGTGGAAGTTATGGTGAAGGTTTCCTCCTACTACTCACGTCTTGAGAACTACTTATTGCCTCACACAGTCACATGTTGTACAGAGTGGATGTGGGTTTTTTGGCTGTAGGTACTATGTGGGAAGAAACCAGAAGGTGAGATATAGGTGTCCTGCAGATAATGCCAGGATGCTAGACCCTGATTTGGGAGATGTGGACTTCATGCTCAGCTCTTGACTTAATCTGCACCTCTATCCCCCTAACGCCCAGAAAGGCTGCTATTTCTCTGATAGTTCGTCTTGTTTGAACCAAAATGTCCATTGTTGAGGCATACACTTTTCTCTTGCCATCATTGTTCATGGCTGTCATGGGGACCTGCTCTGACTTGGTGGCATACAGAGCACCGGGGGACTTTGCTCTTGGATCTGGGCTTTGTGGAGTTGACATGGCTCATGATACTGCTTTCTCAGTGAAATGCAGCTTGGCACTACCTGAAGGAAATGAAATGTTAAGTCATTTCTCGGCATTCCTGAAAAGGACTATGTTTCTGCTCAGAGTGAGTGTTTTTTCTTCATTTGCCCTGTTTCTTTCAAAGAGTGGCTGTTTGAGTATTTGATAGATACTTGTAAAAAGACGATGGGTGTTAAGCAAATTTACAACTTTTCATCAGAGGTGGGATGTTGCTAGACTATGTTTGCTCATGGTAGAGGAGCAGTACTGGCTGTAGTTGTACAAATGCATGCTGTGCTCTGCAAATAATGTTTTTTTTCCCCTCAGAGGGCATCATCTCTAGATGTTAGATTGATACTCTCCATGGCTGCATGGTCTGTGGAGAGCTGCCAGCGATGGTAGCTTTTGCGATGTTGAAATCTGACCGAGAGGATGGGGCAGTGGCCGCTAACTGCTTTCATGGAGTCCTCTGGACCTTCATCAACTGGTAAAAGCTTTTAGCTCTACTGGCCAGGGCTGGGTTTAAGTCACTGGAGACTTGAAGACTCTGTAGCCTCATTCCAGAATCCTAAAATGTTCCAGTCTTATAAGGTTTGATAAGTTTGCTTTGTTCTCTGTCTAAATAGTGATTTCTTCTCTAGGGAAAAGGTTTTTTCGCCCCCTAAAGAAAGCAAACAGCTGCATTGTTTGCAGAAAGCTACTTTTGAAGGCTGTTTTATGTTTATTTAGTACAGACACCAGGCATGGGGGTGGGGAATTGGTTCTCTGCCACTTGAGCTTTTTTCCATCGTAAAATCTACAGCTGTAAAAATACATAGCTTTGTATTTAAGACTGATTGGGTCTGGAGACTGATGGAGACAATAGTATACTGATGCATACTGTTGGCTCACAAAATTTTACTTAGGTGTAACACAAAAGGGAAACTAGCTGGTGTTTGTGGGCTTTGGCACTGCAGTATTAAATGGCAAGTTGGGTTTCCCAGCTGTGTTGAACTTCCCAGACTAGTCTGAAGTAGAAATACAGGTGGACTTCAGCTCCCACTGAGCTGGGAGTGTTGGGCCTGTCAGAGTTTTCTCTGTTACTGTTTTATAATTCCTGCCTTCTGACAGCAAGAAGAACATCTGAAAGGGTGCTAACCCATTTTCACCTGAGATTCTTAGTTTGCAGAGCATCTTCTGAGGCATTAGTAATTCAGGTGGACCTAGTTAACTTGTATCAGCAGTGAACCAAATATGTCAGCCTCTGATGTGGACCAAAACCAGAGACAGCTCTAGGCATCAACAAAACCTGTGTTACCTGCTCTGCAAGAGATACTGGGGCATAATATGTCTCTGAAGCAGTCATCCCAATGGTGGCTGGAAGAAGTAGAACTGGGCACACTTCAGGTTCAGGTTTTGTGCTCTTGGCAAGTATCCAGTGTTAGGACCTGTCCCTTCACTGAAGGTAGAGACTTAGCTAATAGTGTCAACATCTGAGACAATTTTTCCAGTCTTCAGGCACAGTCATTACAAATCAGTATTTTTGCCTCATTTGAAACTTGTATCCAGACAAACTAGCCTGATTTGAAAGCCAGCACATTTGCTCTGTTCCCCATAAGGTTTAGTTGAACTCTAGAGAGCTGGAATCCAAGCAGACACAGCCCAGTCTTCCTGGTTGCACAGGTTTCTGCAGATCAGCAAAGATGTGTTAAGTGAACATATATATGCCCTTATATCACTACAAAGTGCTAGTGCAATGTGAATCCTCTATAAAGCAGTATTTCTGTATTTTGGATCCCAGGGACTGCCTGCAATTGCAAGGGACCAACATCTGGATTTTCACTGGCATGGATTAAACCAGCTACCCTGTGACTGGCTCAAACACACTCTGGACTGCTTCAGATTTTATTCTGCCTTTATGCAGGGTATTAAAGGAAAGGAATTGGGTATATTTCCATTCAGAATGCTAAAGGTCTCTCTGGCTCTGCTCAGGATCCTTCCTGCTCTCTTGCTGTGTCACATTACACTTGTGGATTTTGGTCTTTAGGGGTAATTGTTGGAAAACACTGCAAAGTAGTTTGTTGCAGAGTGTTGATAGTATGGTAGAGTGGGATTTTTTTCATGTGGATGTGCTATTAGCTGTTCTAGTGCCTCACTCTGAGCGTGTCTGGGAATTCACCATCTACCAGCCAGCTGTGCGTGCATCTGGAATGTGTTAGTATCAGGGTGCTCCAACCAGAGGGAGGCACAATGTCGGGAGAAAGGCTCTCCTGCCAGGTCCACTGGGCATCCCTCTGTGAAGAGGAGCATCTGCAGGCACATGTCACTTCAGTGAATTATAGCAGTAGTTACTGAACCCATGCTGACCGTACACTCAGCTGCCTGCGTACTGACAGGCTCAATTTGTAGGTTTTTGTAGGCGTCTATTATTGTTCTTGCTTCCCTATACTGGCATGAAGAAGCACTGTTGTCCTGTTGTGATACTACAGTGTAATTGTCTGTGGTACTTAGCATGATGACTTTAATTGTTTTGTTAGTCATGTTAGGGAAACTTTTGTAACACAGACCTTTATTATAAGACAACTTTTTTAATCTGTGAGTCATTATAATAATGGATGTAGTTGTGGACAAGACTTAAAGGCTGCAAATGTTCATTAACTCTAAGCTTAGATCCCGAATTGCCATTTATTGTCTAGTCTTGCTCCAGTGTAAGACTGGTCAGAGCATTTCTTGAAGAAGTCTTAACTTCTTTGCATGTTTATGGATTTTAAAAACATTTCCAATGCAGTTTGCAATCAGGCATGCAACTCTGAATCATAGGGCTAGGATACTGGTATGTGGGATGTTAGAATCAAAAGCATGTGTGTTCCCACTTCAACAGATGTTAGAGGGAATGGTTATCTCATAGTGTGTTTGGATCAGTTGCTAGCTGTCCTGTTAACACTGAGCCTGTCAACAGAATGTGTTCAGGAAAGTAAATCAGAATTAATTTGTGGATTAACTAAATTCCTGCATGGACACTTACTCAGAATGAAAATACTCATACTCTGAAGTGGCTTAAACTCAAAAGTAAATTAAGCTATGCTAAATTAATTCTGGAAAAAAAAAAGTTTAATGACAATCTACTACAAACTCACATTTCCACCTGAGCCTTCATGGAAGTCTCTCTGTACCCAAGCCTATACCATGTAATTATTAAAAGCCACCAAAGAAATGAATATGTTTTTAAATCCTTTATAATTTCTCATACTCTTGCAAGGTACATACTGAATGCACATTATTCACAACAGCTGTGGAGGCCAGGTGGCTTCAAGACCTGAGACTGATAAACATCAAATTTTCTATTCACTTTATCCAAACATAGATGGCTACAGGGTCATTCTTAGTCACTTGCCTTCAAGGAGATGAACATTTCTGCCTTGTCTGTTAAGTGCGTAGCATTTTTTACTGCAAGCAGTGGTATTGTTTGGACTTCCAAACAAAAACCTGATGCCAAATTAGGAATGCCTTTCACCATTACAAAAATAAATATAGAAAGAAGGTTAAGGAAAAAAAAAAAGCAACCAACAACAGTAGTCAGAATTGTGTGGTTCAATCTCATTCAGAGGATCTCTAAATCAGCTTTCAAAGCCTATGGTTTCTTCCCCCCTCTGGTCTGTTCTTGCTCTCAGATTTTTTTGGGCAGGAAGCAGGGAAATTGTTGTCCTGCGGGTGTTTCATTCCTTTGTGCCCTGGAGTTCTGAAGTAATAGGCAGTGAGTCTAAATCTGAGCTTACTTGGACCCATGAGACTCGGTTGGAGAGCATGGGGTAAGAAGGCAGAGATGGGGAATGCAGTGGGGTGCTGCAAGGTTACATGGGGTCACAGAGCACAGCCTCTGCCTTTCTGTGTCTTGTTGCCTTTTCTGTTCTAACACAGCTTTTCCCTTTCAACTCTTGTTTTCTAGTTAATGCCTAGCCACAACGTCCGTGCTGTGTACTGCCACTGCTGCTGCACAAAGGGAGCAAGGCATTGCTGAAGAAGGATGGCTTTTTGGACGCAGCTGGGATTGCTGCTATGGAAGAACTTCACCTACAGAAGAAGACAGACTGTAAGTATTAGCCAGAGGGTTTTTTGGTCTAAGTTGCAGCCTTTAACTTACTTATCAAGCAACACAGGGAAAAATTCCTGTACCTTGGTGTTTCAAATCTTAGGGGACCCTGGAAGAACAACTGGTCTGCCTTTGCAGAGAGCTGATTCAAATCCCAGAGGTGTGGGTGGACACAAGTGTGGGGGCTCAGAGGTGCTCAAGATGTCTGTCCATCCTGAATCCCAGCGTGAGAACTTTGGAGTGCTGAAACACTCATCAGACCAATCAGAGAGGGTGCCTGACTGCTGTGTGCAGCAGGGAGGGACGTAAACCCAGTACCTGTGCTGTGACCTGCCCTGCTCCTCAGGTGGGGCTTTGCCAGGCTGCACGAATATGACCTGGGGTCTAAACGCTTTTGACTGCTGTAAACTGCAACAACAGCAGAGAAATTCGGCCACTTCCCAATGCCAGCAGTGTTGGGACCTCTGTTAGAGGCACTAGCAGGCATTTTCAATCTCTAATCAAGAAAAGAAACACAAGCCTGCTGTGCAACTTTCCAACAGGATTTATAGTTTAAGTGGCTGACATGAGACATGTTCTTACATTTGTGTGGAGACAAATCCAGGCAACTGACACTTTCCTACCAAGGTACGTTCTGATTAGTTTCAGTGCTGGCCTCACCATCTGTAACCAGTGTAGGAACATACCTGTATGGGTAGACAGTATGCAACAGGAGCCTCTCTTCATGACAGTGGGCGCAGGAGCGTGAATCCAGTGTGTTCCCCTCAAGGCTTTCTGTCTTCTCGTTAATGAGACCTCACAGGCTGCTGTAACTCCTGCAGAAGACAGCTAAAAGCCAGAGAAAGAAAGCATGCTATTTCCCCTCCAGGGATTTCAGGGATAACTCTGTTGGACTGGTGCATGTTCTGAAGGACAGGCCTTTGCAGAGGAGCTGTTCTGTTAGATCTGACCTTGAGGAGGTATGAGTAGAGAATGTGAAGGGAACACGAGTTACCGAGGTGGTGAGTGGAAAGTGGTCTCCCTGATAAGCTTTCTGAACCCTGCAAATGTCAGGGTGTTTGCCAGCTGGCTGGGGCTGGGTCGTTTCAGAAACTCGGAGTCACAAGGGAGAGACAGCTATCATATTCACTGGTGGAGATGGAAACAGTCTCTGAAGTCTTTGCTCAAATGTCTAAGACTTGTCATAGGACTGGTGTCCAGTGAATTCAGAACTGCATTTATCCTATTCTTACAGTGCTTAAATAAAACCAGACGAAGGGGGCTCATGCCAGTTTAGGCTTTTCCTGTACATCTCTGTGGTTACAGGGCTGTCAAGGTGGCAGGAATTTCTGTGCAAGTTGTGTGTTTTTACCTAAGAGCCTTGATCTCCCATGACAAGATGGCCCAGCTGATAAGCTGTGGGCTGCATCAGCCCTAAGGGCTGACATTGTCTGCTCTCTGGAAGTATGGGTCAGCATCCTAACCTTCTGAACTGCCTCATAATTTAGAAAAATGTTGCAGTGGAGCTGGGGAAAGTAGTCTCAGTAGTAGCTACAGCTCCGAAAAGTACAGGCTGTTCTCAGCTACCACCTAAGTAACCTAGGCTCTTAGAGCTGAAAATAGTCTCTTCCTCCCATGCTACTGGAAATCTTACTCTTGTTCTCTCCAAAACGGGCTTTAGGAACCTGGGGGAACTTTAGGAGATTGTTGGAGTCTCTGGAGCAACGCTTGAACTGGTTCAACTGGGAGGAGATTTCAGAAGAGTTGAGTTTTATGTTGAGGATGATGGCATTTTTGGCTAGGCCTTCTGAAATTAATGCATCAGGTCTGAAAGTTATTGAAGACATCTGATTCTAGCATGGCATGTCCTGTCAAGTAAGTGTAGGCTAGATTGCTGGGCAGCAGAAGTTCATTCAGATCTTTTGGCAATGCCACAAAAACGTGGAAGGCATCTACATGTCTGTGGAAAAAGACCTTCCTGCTTGTAGTTTTGTCATGATCTTGGATCTGTTTGGCTACTTCTTGGTACCTTCTGTCAGCTTCTGTATCAGTTTCTCATTGAGTAACCCAAAGGCTACTGCTTATAGTTTATTCCATATTAATATTATTAGTCAATTCACAATGAAGACCCCAGTCAGTCTTTCATCACACGTTTTTGTGATGTATCTCCAGGATTTTGTTCATTAATGGTTTCAGTTTGGGCTTTGCCTGCAGATATCAAGAGGGGAAGGTCACTTAAAAAATGGCAGAGTAATAGCAGAACATCTCTTCTCACCATGTCTCGTGACCGCACAGTCATTGATCTGTTTGCTGTACTGTTGGGAAAACATTGTCCTTCACCTAGGTTTGCTTGTAATGGTGCTCACCCGTTTGTAGCTACTGAAGATGTAGCCCAGAAATAGTGTGATTCTTGTTCTTTTTCCTGCAAGAAGTGGGGGCTGACCTTTTCTTCCCACTGAACTCTCTCCTCTGCTGCTGTGAGTTTGGGTTGCGTTGCGAAAGCTGGGTTCAAAGCTCAGCCTGACGTGTGCAATTCAAGCGTTACTTTGTACTGGATAACTTCCAACAACATTGGAATGGGGGGAAGAGCAGGGAAAAAAATCATGTTCAGGGGTCACTGTTGTGTAAAAGTAGTATCTCTCCCTGCTGTCTTGCAAATTAGGATTCATCTCAAACTTACATGCAGAGACTGATAAGCTGCTGGTAGCTCCCTACGTTGAAACCAGACCATGAAGATGGGGAGGGTGGTTGATGGTGAGATGGGGTGGTAGTTTGGTTAGTCCTTGCTCAACAGACTTCCTGTTGACACAGTGTTGATCTCAATATTTAATGGTATCCAACATTGTCAGCCAACAGGTATAAATTGGACATGCTTTTGGAACTAGACTCAGTAAAATTAGGAACAGTTTGTTCTGGGCCAAGTGCTGCATCTGAATTCACCTGTTGTGTGCAAATGGGCTGTTCCATCCTCAGTTTCCCCATGGGGCAGGGGTGGCAGAGGGGTTAGGGATCTGAAGCTTTGTTTCGCTGTTCCCTAGGCTGGTCTAGTGGCTGCAGCATGAAACAGTGGCTGAGGAGAATTGAATTTTCAATATCTTCTTAGTATGAACATGAGTGAGGCACGTCCCCTTTAGTATCTATGTGTCCTCCTTTGCGAAGGCCACAACGGATGAAAAGCACTGGCATAAGTGCTATCATGAGAAGGTCAGGAAGCAGTAGGGGAAGGAACCTATTGAACTCTAGGAGCAGAAGGAAGATAACTTACTTTTTTTGTTGAATAGCATAAGAGGCTGGCCAGGGAGTTCAAGCTCTCTATTCTGCAGATGCATCAAGTTTGACCCCATGGAAGCCTGTTTCAGCAGCTGCTGGCTGTATCTTGTGGAGTAGCATTTCAGTTGCAGCTGTGATGCAGCAGCCTTCAGCTGCAAAAGTACAGCTCGGTCAGTCCAAACTACCTCCCTTTTCTCTGTCCTTCCCTGGCCTGTGAATCTGGAAAGCTAGAAATGTGTGTGCATATATATATACGGAAGCGTACAGCACCTTGCATGCAGCCTGCACGTGGTTACCTTCTGGATTGGGCAATTAGTCATAGCTGGCCATGCAGAAGAGGAGCTGGGGCAGATGTTTCCCTGTGTGACCCAGGACTAAGAGCAGTGCTTTCTCTCTGGTCCTGTATCTGTTGCAGTCACAGCTGCAGGAGTGAGAGGCTTTCTGGGCACCGTGGTCACTTCAGGAAGCCTCCATGAGCCCAGCTGACACCGCTGTATCCCAAGTCCGCATAGTGGCACTCGCGCGGGGTGCATGCTCCTTGCCAACAGCCAGGGTGGCACAGAGGGCCGTGATGTGTGCCAGAGCACAGCCATCGATGCTGGCAGAGGGAATGGCTCATGCTGTTTCACAGCGGCCATCGGGAGGAGGAACAGTCCTCCTTGCGCCATCCTGGCAGCAGCTGCAGGGGGATCCTGAAAAGGGAAGGGTTAGGCAAGTTGTTGGTGTCCTAGTGCTGAGCGTCTCTGACCTCTGGGAGCCAGGCTGGTGCTTAGTGCTGAAGGAGGCAGGCTGCCACTGTCTGTGGCTATGTGTCCGCCACTGTAATTGTTTAATCTTTGGTCTCCATTTTTACAATACTGACACATGTTTGTGGCATCTTTGTTAGCGTGGCTTCTGTGGAGTTTCTTATCCAATGGTCATACAGTATGTGCATGAGAATAACAGGTGGGAAACAGTATCCCAAATTCATCCTGCAGAGCCTGGCACTGTTGCCAGAAGTGCCTGGGAGTCCCTGATGCTCTGTTTTCACTTCTGCTGCGTACAGTTACCATTTGGTTGGACGTCAGCCATTAAGGGTATCTGTGAAGAGGCATCCTAGATGGTTTCCTCTGCTGGATCATGGCATTTGTTTTAACATGCTGATTTTACAGTGTGAGATTTTTTTGAGGTACAGTAGTCAAGAAATCTCACCTCCAAGTTTGAATGGAATGCCCTGTGTTGAATGTCAAGAGCCAAATTTTAGCTGTTAATGGTGTAGCAAAGGAAAACACATTTGTGTGGGGATTATCTCCTCCACTGGGGTGCGGGTCTTATCCCATCTGGCTTGTAAGACTGAGGTAGATATCTTACTAGAAAAAATGTTGTTTTTTTAGCAGAGGAGAGAAAAAAATTCTCTTTACTTGACCAAGAGAAGACTCTGGTTTCCATTCCCCAAAGGAGGAAAAGCATTAAGAGGTAGCAGCATAAAAAGCTTTCAGTTTTCCTTGTCTCATGGCTTACGTAAGATGCATATTTAGGCAACCTTTCAGGAGTGGGAAAGGAGGGGATAGCTGGTGAAGCCCAAGTCTGGAATGCTTTTGCTTGTGTCCCAGAAGCTGTGTGTCGAAGTGTTGCTTTGTCCATGTTTTTCTGTGGAATGTAGCACATCTCAGTGATTTTCCCTGTGCTTCAATTCCCTAAAAAATGCTCTGCATTTGATAGTAGCCTATTCTTCTATTCTCTTCTCATTCCTCTAAATAACTGAGCTCTTTCTATCTTTACGTGACATTCAGTGCATATCCGTAAGTACCCCAGACCAGTGTTTGTCTGCCTTGGGAACATAAATGCGTCAGAATGAAATAGTAACTAAGTATAAGCTTAGTAGCTTTGCACTCCTGATACCAATATACTTCTCTAGCAGAGAAACTGAAAGATTTAGCATAGCTGTGCAGTGGCACAATTTTTGTCCCAGATGTTAGGGTAGAAGCTGAGTGGTTTGTTGTGAGGATGGGATGCAAGGACTTCCCACTAACTCTAAAATACGAGGCCAAAAATTCTGCTAATTGCTGGGAAGATTAATTGGGAGGTTTCTTTCAGGCAAGAGATGGAAAGAACTATAAAAAAGCCAAAAATAACCCTTCTTAAGGACATCCGGTTTAGTCCTGTAATTGGCACATATCAACGAGAAAAGACTGTAATTCTTCGAAGTGTCTTCTGAAGTTGTAGGAACAAACTTTTTGGTCCTGGAATGCATAACCAAAGGGATGTGAAACCATGCTTGCTGAACTGTCCTGACTTACAAGTGGATTGTACTGGAAACTCTGTTCTGTCCTGTATTATGGATATGATGTCTTAATACTTTGTCTTTATTGTTTCCAGTTCCAGCTGCTGATCGAAGTCGCTTGGCCTCTGTTTATCTTTTTCATCCTGATCTCTGTAAGACTTTCATATCCGCCCTACGAACAGCATGAATGTAAGTACCAAACACAGCAGCTGCACCCAGAACGGTTATTGTTTCATGGCTAGAAGGCAGTAATGCCAACTGGCAAGAGACAAAGAGCAGGGGTAATGGTTGCATACCTCTTGGTAATCTTCAGGGAAGGTTTAGTGGCTGCTTTCCTTCCATCCTGGGGACTGCAGTATGTTCTGACATGTTAGTGTTGCTTCATGACTGTACATTGCTGCTGCTTTTCTTGCTGTTTCTTTGTTTTTGTATTTATAATGTATTAGCCGAGAATTTGCTGTGAAAGTGTGACAAGTCTGCAAAACCTGCACAGAACCTAAGCCTTATTTGTCATCTTGATCCGTATGTGACTTAGCGTAGAAAGAAAGCAGTGTTCAGATCTGTAAGAGAGCATCTCATTTTCAGGTGGTGGCATGGGCTAATGTGTTACAGAAAAGCAATTCCATTCCTTCTAACCATACACCGTCAACTCAGTATTCAGTAGATTCAGCAGTCATATGTCTGTGGGGACAACTGTTGTATTTTTCTCTTACATCATAAATGGGCATATTTTAGCTTTTCCTTCAAAGGAAGCTTATTCCTGCTCTGCAGTTGACTGTTGTCAGGCTTCTGTTGGTTACCATTTGATTTAGGAAGCATAACTTGTTTATTAGCAATATGCTTCATCTTGCTATGATTGGTGGCGACCTCATGCTGCAATTAGCTGACTATGGAAGAGCTCTTTGTTTATCTTTCCTTTGCCTGATTACTACAAGGTAAGGGTTAAGGGTCAGCACAACATGTTTCTGGAGGGCACTCTGAAGTGGTTCATTCTTAAAATAGGTGAAGAACTAGCTCTTACAGCACTTATCCTGTGGTTCTCTGCAGTGGCTGGGGCAGTTTATGCGGCTTGCTAGGCTTTCAAGCTAGCAAGGAGCCTTTCAAAGTTGAAGTGCTAATGTCTGCAGTTTCCCCCCATGGTGTGGACACTGCTGGTCTCATGTACTGACTAACTCACTTTCTACTGTGGGGGCAGGATAATTGAAGCTTTTCTAAATGCCGTCTCCTACTTTGCTGCATGACATTTGAGTTGCCTTTCCTGACTAAGTGTTACAGTGGCATTAGGGGAAGTACCTGCAATGTGGATGTGGAACGGGAGAGAAGCAATAAGCAGTCTACTCACTGGTATAAATAGCTGTAGCAGCCTCAATGGTAATTCTTCCCAGCTGTGGCCGTGCTGTGTGTAAACTCAAACCCAGAAAGAGCTGCTTTTTCTTAGCTGTTCAGATTGGGTTTGTTAGTCATTAGCCTCCTTGTATGTCCTTTGGTCTGGCACCTTGGTGTCAGAAGCAGATTTTTAATTCAGTCTTTCATTTGCAGCCCTTTTTTCTTCCCATTTTTGTTGACTAATGTTGTTTTGTCTGCCTACCAGGAATTGTAGAGTGCAGAGCATATGGTAACTTTTAAATTCACCCTTTATGGTCAATTCCTCTCCTGTTCTGAAAAGCTTTCAGAAAAATGGAAACAATCATTTCATTTAAGTCTGGGTTGGTTTTACTGATTGTTCACTCATATGCTGACAGATATGGATTTGCTGTGTACTGGAACTTTTTTGCTGAATTATGAGCAGAGATGCTGGAAAGAAACCTTGAGTTCATGGTGAACTGTGTGGCAACCCTGTGGATGCCTTTAGGGAAACAGGATTGTTATCTGTAGTGGCAGTGCTGTCAGCTGTTTTGAAATGACTTGCAGGTAATGCCTGATGATAGCACTAACAGAACTGCACACAAGTGCTTTGCAACCTCCAAATAGCCCCATTATTTTAACGGTATAGCATTTTTAATAAACAGATAAGATTGTCAGCTTTCTTTCTGTTTGAGGAAAAGGAAAAGAACCAGGGATTGGACTGTTTCTATAATCAGACTTTCCAGACAGGACTCTTATTTCTAGCAGCTTGGTCTGGTGTGAGGAACCTTTTTCTGAAAACACAGGGAAGAATTTTGCTAACTCTTCAATGATAGCTACATGGCTTTCACCAGACCAGAAAAGACATCTCAGACTGCAAGAGCTGCCTGGCATGTCTTTCATGTCATTAGGGTTTTATTTTAAAGTATTTAAATGTCTTTATCCAGAAGAAGTATTGAGTGAGATTGCCGACTTGTGTTTTGTGGAGCTTGACTTTCCCATTCCTGTGACCTTTTGAGATATTCAAAATGTGCTTCATTTGGAAAAAAAAAGAAAGACTAGTTTCTATTGAAAAGCTAGATGTTTGCAGCAATACTATTGAAAAGAGTATGCTGATATATTATGTTTTCTGAGTAACTCAGCTGCCTTAAAACTGGAAGACTCCCACTTTACTCTTTGAGAAACTGCCATTACATGCTTTACTGTATGTAGAAAGCTACCATGAATTCTTGTGCTCTTCCTGTTTTCATATTGTTTTTAATTTTCTTTTGCCTTTTATCCATGTAAAATAAAAGGCATAGAGGAGAGAGAAGGTGTTTCTTTGAGAAATTTTAGGAAAATAATCTGAACATCCTAGTGTTTTTCTTCCTTTATCTTCCCCTAACTCCTCTGCCAAGAAGAACAAAAAAGTAAATACAAAAGAAAAGCCAGAAAGCTCAGGTAAACAGCTTTTCTATTTTAAAAAAAAAAGAACTAGGAACAACTAATCCCCTGGATACTGGAAACAATGAACCTTTGGTTCCATCACCTTTCTCCTGGGTGGTGTCCTTGGCTTTCTCCAGGGAGGACTGATAAGCTCTGTCTTCTCTCTGCCACCTGTACCAACCAGCCTTGTTGGATTTGAGCAGCTTTGACTTCTCTTCCTCCTGGGGGCTTGGTAGCCCTGTTGTGGCTGTGTGGATAGCCAAGCCAGCTCCCCATGTGATTGCAGGCATGTGAGGATGAGGCAGGCACCAGGGAGTGAGGTATAGAGGACAATGGACGGGGGAATGTAGGTCTCATCGTCGAAGCCTTGAGGAGCTGTGTTATGCGAGAGATACCGAGGAAGGGGTGTAACTTTCCTCCCCCCCTCACTCCCTAGGGCTGGGGTAAGGAAGTGAGTTCATTTGCAGAAATCAGCATGACCAATCTCTCACTTACAGGATTATGTAAGGGAAGTCTTTCTTTGAAGGCTAAGGGATTCTCAAGTACGTGGGTGGCATACTGGTGGAGCTCTGCCATGGGCAGTTTGTTGCTGCTTTAGTGCTCACCAGAATTCATAATGTAAACAGGATGTAAATGTTGAGTTATGCCTTAAGTCTTTAATAGCAAGAGCTGAATTTTAGCAAAAAGACTTGAAATTGGCAGGCAGGTGCCTTAGTATTTCAGGAACTCTGAAGTCTTAAAATTGTCTGGAAATCAAGCTGTTTTAGGAGAGCAATGACATACTTATCTCAGGCAAACCAAAGTAGGCACCCTTTAGTAGTAGTAGTAGTGCTGACCTTTTGCTTGAGGTTTACAGTGCTTGTCAGTGAAGAGACTATTTTAAAAACCAAAAGGACTGAATATTGTGGGTCTCCAGAACCGAGACCTGGAGACCCTGACCTGGGCTGTCATTGTGGTGTCAAGACAGTCCCTTGTGTTGGTTAACTGTGTAAATCTGGAGCAGCATGGCTGGCTAGAAAGGATGTGTGTGCATGTGCTCACTATTACCAGGCTTTGGAGCTGCCTGTGGGTGGATATTCCTCAGCAAAAAATAGTATGTCCGCTTCAGCATGGCCAAAAACAATGGTGTAAGATTGAGAGTAGCAGAGAGCTTTTACAGGCTTAACAAGGTGTAGATTTTAAGTGGAAGAGGCCAGAGCTGCGTGGAGAACTTAACGTGTACTCAGCCCTCTTGGTGTTCTCTGTTCTGCTCTCTTGTAAGCAGTTTGAGGCGGTAACCAGGAAAGGATTGATGTTGCCCGCCACTGCTAACACAGCATTACATCTGGCTTGTATCTTGTCTGTCTCCTAACTCTTGTGTTTTGGTTTTAGGTCACTTCCCAAACAAAGCCATGCCGTCAGCAGGAACCTTGCCTTGGATACAGGGGATCATCTGCAATGCCAACAACCCTTGTTTCCGCTACCCAACTCCTGGGGAATCCCCTGGTATTGTTGGAAACTTTAATGCCTCCATGTGAGTCTGTCTGCTTTTTCCTAATCTCTGTTCTTGGGGGAACATATGGAAAAGGGATATTTTGAAGTCACCAGCTAGTTGTGTAACTCCACACTGTTGCGGGTCTTGCTGTTTCTGCTGCCAGTTCAAGTACCAAGCTCTCCTGCTGCTGAGTTCAGAGGGGCTGTGGAGTATCCCTGAGTCCAAGCGGTCGAAGCTGTCAGTGAACAAAGCTTTGCCTGGGCAAGGGCTCAGTCCGTTCTCTTACTGAGTGTTCAGAACTTGGCCCATAAAAAGACAAGGCGCAAACTCTGCTCCTCAGGGAGCTGGAGGGTTGGACTAGTTGACTTCCAGAGGTCCCTTCCAACCTCAACCATTCTGTGATTCCCTGGCTAGTGAACGTCTGAGATGGATGGTGTAGAGTGAGAGGCGGTCTAAGAGCAGAGTCTGGGGGATTCTTCTTGTCATTTATTACTGGCTAATGTGTTGCAGGAAGCTCCATTTATGGCCAGCATCCTTATACGCTGCCTTGCTTGCTGCATTTATACTGCCAGACCAGCTAGGCTTCACGCAGAATAAAAGGTGTCTGCAACCTGGAAAAGTATTTGAATAGAAGGAAGGGCATATTTAAATTAAGTTCTAAGAGGAAGCAGTTTACAAGCAGCAGGAGGCCCTCTCCATCCCAGTCTGAACTGCTTTTAAATGCTTGGAGGTTACCAGCGTAACTTTGTTTGACCCTGCTTTAGCAGCCATCCTTTGTTAGGCTCCTTAATTGTCCTGAGGGTGGTCACCAAAGAAAGGGCTCATTGTCCTGAAGAGGGCAGTGGCATAACTGAAAGGACTGAAGTTTGAAATTGGGACATAAAACTCTATCTGTGTATGCTGGCTCACTGAGCTGATGACTGCTGGTTGTTTTTTTGTTTTTTCCCATCTCTTCCACCAGTGTTTCCCGCCTGTTCTCAGATGCCAAGAGGTTACTCTTGTATAGCCAACAGGACACGAGCATAAAGGATGTCCAGAAGGTCTTGGGAAAACTGCAGAAGCTGGGAAACTCCTCTGGCTCAGGTAGTAGCATGGTGGGAAGAGCCACCTACATTTGGTGTTTCTCATCTGGTTAATTCTGCATGTGTGAAAATTTCTGAAATATATGATAATATGGAGGTGCATGGTTATCACTTGCTGCTCATCAAACTCTTTCCAGTCCTGCAGAAGTAACTTAAGCCTCTCCATGTTAGAGCTTTGTGTGCTCTTTAGATTCTTCTGTGGAAGAGAAAGGGGAGGTCTGAATGCCAAGAATAGCAGCTGTTTTGGATGTGAAATTAGAATCCTCAGCCCGCTGAAGTGAGTTAAAATGCTGACTTTCTCAAAGGAGTTTAGGTTGTTTGTGTTTTTGGAAAACACTAGTTATTTTGCTATTTTGTCAGTGAAGCAATGAACCCATTATGGCTAGAATTTACCTCTCTACCCCAAAAGCTGCTGAAGGAAGTGTGCTGAAGGAAGGCAGATAAGGAAAAGCTGGTGTTGGCCTACAGTTTACAAACTCAAAGCTGATTATCTGACAATGAAGTCTCCATTTCTCTTCTTGGTTTTTAGTTTTCCTTTGACTGGTCTAGGATACTTTATTTTCTGCTGTTGTCCCGCAGGACTTCGAAAGACAAGCTCCAAAAGAAAATGTTTTGTCTTGAGGGCTCTTACTGCCCCGTTAGCTGCAAACACTGAGGATTCTGCCATTTTTAGCCAACATGGGAAGGTCTGGCATGCCTTCCTGTCACATGCAAATGAATAAGTGACTAGTGTGAGATCACACAGGAAGCTTGCAGCAGAGCTGGGACTTGCAACAGCTTTGCCCAGTCTCAGAGGATGTATTGTCAAGCCTCTCTGACGTGGCAACTTGTTAGAATTTTTTGGGGTACTCCTCTCTGAAAGGTTATTTCTCTTGTCTGCTGTGTTGGTGCTGCATGCTTCTATTGGAAGCAATGGAAAGTAACAGTTTAGAAAGAAATACTTGCAGAGCAGGGAAAGCAGCTGTCAAGTGCCTTCAACTACAGGCGCTCAATGGTATTTTAGTGTTTTGTGAAAGTTGTCCCTGGTTTTACAGTTGTAGTGCTCCCGGCTCTTTTCATCTGAGCATGATTCAGGTAGGGTCCAGGAAGGAAAATATCTAACCTGGTGGGATGCAAGTAGTTTCACATGCCTGATGTGGCCTGAGCATACTTTTAAGGCATTTTTACGTTTTCTTGTGTTGCTCAGTACATTGCAGGTCACTTTGAAATAATCTGTACTGTTACTGACAGGTTGGCAGATATATGCTGACTGTATGTACAGACAAGAACTGTGCAAAAGGTTTGTCTTGGATAAATAACTCTCCTCTCTCCCCTTCAGGGCTGTGCAGAATCCTGATGTGATCAGATCTGCAGGTGTTAGTGTGGTCTACTGCTTTTCTTTCTGCCTTAGTTGACATTTATCCTTAAGTGTAAGGGACACCTGTAATTCCTGGGCTTAATGTCCATATTGCCAGCCTCCCCTCTTTTTCAGTCTGAGAGCTGATAAGTGGCACCATCATCCTTTTACCTAAATCTGCAGTAGATCTAAAGGGGAGAGGACCTATGGTGAACCCTTTGCACAGAGATGGTCAGATAGCGAACACAGCCAAAATGAGACTGTATTTCTCACAGAGATTGAAAACACTTGGAAGGGAACTCATCAAACCCTCTATAACTCAGTGATGTTGTGGGAATAAGCCCTGCCTGTTGGAGCAGCAGGAGTTGTCGCCAGGTTTTACACTTAAGTCTGCAATACTATCTGCAAGTTAACTTACCAAAGAGAGTAGATACTGGTGTTATGTATTGAAACACTCAGTGAACATCAAATGTGGGCATTTACAAGAATACTATCAAAGCAGTAAGCTGAAGCCCTCATTGCTGGGAAGGTTTGAGGGGGAGAAGTGATTCCAAGAAACATTTTGCATAAGGAGCATTGTACAAGTCAAAAGTCAGAAGGCTCGTGTTTCTCTATACTACAAAGACTACTGGACTGGTTGCAAAACATAAGCATCAGACAAGTCATCAAAGATCGTATTTCTGTAATAAAGTATTTCAAATGTGTAGTAAAAAAAAAAACAAGCTTCCGTGTCATTAGAATGAGACTGTCCATTGTTGGTATGGCTTGTAGGGAACAAAGCTTGTTTGTCCTTCTCATGATATGCTCATTTACAAAGCGTCCAACTTGGGGGTCCCTGCTGCCCACGGTTTGGCTGCCTGATTCATTTTCTGACAGCATGCATAAAACGTCATCCTCTGACCTTACGAGTATTTGTGTATTTATCCTTAGCAATGCTTAGATCCATGTGCAGTGAGGGGAACTACAGATAGCCCTTCAGCTGCTGTTGACAGAGGTGTGAGGAGTAGCTTAAGTCCCCCGCTCTCTGGGTTATTTCCCCCAGTGGCTCTGGGAACCTAAGCAGGCAGTAAGGGTGAACGTAAGATGTGAGGATGTTCTGAGTAAATCAAGCCCGCTAGTCTACAGGAAGAAAGCTCCTTTGCCTGATTTTGTGCAGGTATGTCCCACAGTTAGCAGGAGGGCTAACTACCTGATTTGTTAATAATTAAAAAAAAAATAAAAAAAAAATTGTATTACCTCATCCATTGCAGGTCTGGCCTGAAGCCTCTTGAGTTAGTGATGCAGACAAGTACAGCTTTGCAGCTCGCGTTTCCCCAGTGGGAGTAGCTGTATGCTCCCTACCTTGTGATATAGGCTGAGCTGCAGCAGCTCCCTCTTCCTCTCTCAGGCTGGTCGGATGTCCCTCTTCCACACACACGTCCCATTGCTGCCTTATGGCTTTGAAACAGGCTTCAAGATGACCTGTTGCTAGCATAAAAACTAGAGCTATGGTATGGATTTTTTTCTAGTATTGTGCAGAGCATGCATGTCTGTGTTTGACTCCAAATGTTTGAATCAGTTAAGAGAGCATTTGCCAAAGTCCTTTGACTTCAAGCTTGTTTTTAAAAACAACCTTCATAAACTAATGTCCAAGGTGGGACTGTTGGTGCTATCTGATCTGGAATCAAGCACATTCTGAACCTTGAGGAAAGGATGCTTACTTAAGATGTCAGGGTACTTACACAGGTGTCAGTAAGTCAGATGTCTTGGTTAAAGATGCGAGGTAGGACCCTGAGATTTTGCTCAGGGAGTATTTTGCACTCATGACAACAGGCTTTGTGTCTCCATCACTTCTTTATGAAATGGGAGGTGATCCCTCAGAACAGGACTGGTCTTCCAGGAGCTAGAGAAATGGCTCCTGTTCTCTGCTGCTCCTAGCTCCAGAAGAGGTCTTCAGCTGAGAGGGGAGGGTGTGATCAGTAGGGAACAGCCCACTCTCTTTTCATGTAACACTTCTAGCCAGGATGAAGCACTAACCGGTGGTGAAAGGGAGTTCAGCACCAGCGGCTGTCATGCAGTATGGGAGCTGTTGTTTATAGCTGCTTTCAGCAAGCCCTGAGCAGTGAAATCTATGTGCATACGCACACATACTGCAACACAATCAATTTTGCAGGCAAGTGCCAGGTGCCTTCTCCTTCCTAGTGCTTGGTAGATCTCTAAGAATGTCACCAAGGTCTTCAACATTCATATAATAAGGCAGAGTGCAAATCAGAACAAGGAGTCAAAGACCTTGGTGACAGCACTTCCGAGCGCATGACATGGCTGCTGGGATCGCTACCTTACCGTAGGCTCGGCTCACTAGTTGTAGGCCCTGGCTTTGCAACTGGCCTCAGCATTGTTTTAGTGGAGGATGAAGTGTTTACAAGAAATAAGCTTTCCTTCTGTTTTGGAAGGTGGAGATACAGCTTGCTTTTGGCTGTGAGGCACCTGTTCTTTGTTTCTTCCTCCTCTCTACAAGGCTCCCAAATGTTTTGCTCTGCAGTGCAACACGGTAATAAAAATCAACAGGTAAAATTAAAGCTACCTTCTCTAGTTGTTGCTAACAGTGGCACATATAAGCCAGTCTAGCTGGTATTTACTTCATTGCTCTTAGTTCTCAGTGATCCCAAAGGGCATGTTTTTATTTTTCTTGAAATCAATCCAACTAAACAAAAAGGGAGTAATGAAATAGGCAGAGGGAAACAAACATCGCCTAAGAAATTGCATCAGATCCCAAGCTATTACTCTATACATGCCCTCCCTTTCTTGGTTGTTTGCTAGATTAGCATCACCCATGGTGTAGGAGAAACATCAACTGGATGGCATCGTCTGCCAATGTTGCGCCTTGGTGGTTCTAGGTCCTGCACAGACAGATGCTGGGGCTGAAGGAGTTTGGAGCCTGTCCAGTCAGAGCTAGTAGTGCTACTTTTATTTCAACAGGTAAAAAGAACGATGTAGGGCTTGGGCTGAACAATGGCCTTGGGAGAGGCTTTCTGTGGGTATGTGACTTGCTGTGTGATTATTAGGGTGCTCAGGGAAACAGGATGTTCCACATTATCTACTAGATGACTTGGAGGTGATAGATAACTGCCCTCCTCAGTGTCTTTTCCCTAATAAAAATGACCCCACACCCTCAAGCTAAACATTTGAATCAGTTTTTATACCTGCCTACATCTCCCTAATTAAGCTGCTTTTCTCCCTGACTTACCTTGGGAAGGCTGCTAGCAAAAACCAGCCAGGCTAGAATGAGAAATAACAAACCATATGTCCAGGTGGCCTTTGCCCCCGGAAACACCTGCATACACCAGTGGTTGCAGGGTGGCATTCCTGGCATTGCACAGTAGCATGTAAATACACGTCTGGGTTCTCTGATACTGTGTTCCATAATGATTCACAAGTCCTTGTCTTTCATTTAGTCTGGGGAAAATGCCGCCAAAAACAATGCCCTGTGGTAACAATGGAGAGAGATCTTGACTCTCAGGGACATCTAGGAAGCTGTTGAGCCTAACTTACCTTTAATGCGTTCCAGTACGCGTTACTTTACATTAACCCTGGCAGAACTCCCCAGGGGGTTCTTGGTGGTCTCAAGGCTGCTGCCGCCTCCCAGCCCTAAGCGTCCAGCCAGAAAGGGGAGCCCAGGACTGTGTGGGAACAGACACAATTCTGCTTTGGTCAGATGCAGCCTGTTAGGATGGAGAATGTGGAAGAAGCTGCCAACACTGGGTACTCACATCGCGCAAAGGGTTTTGCTTTGTTGTGTGCCGTTTCAATCAGAAAGTTAGGAGACTTGGGTGTTCACAGCATTTTTTCCATGTTTGTCTAATTAGCTTTTTCTTCAGATCACTGAGTCTCAGAGCAGGCACAGACCTGAGTGTTCTTGGATTTTTTTTTCCACCCCTGAATGAATGGGAGTTGTGTGGGCAACTGCAGATCTGATGGAAAAACTTTCCAGAATATTCTTGGAAGGGCAGTTCAAGTGCCTTACTACAGTTAGTGAACAACGTCTCTGTGAATCCAGAGTATTCATTGTTTTCTGTCCTAAACTCCAGCAGGTAGGCTGCCAGTCAAGAGAAGTGCAAAGATTGAGAAGATTCTTATGGCAGTATTTGGCCCAAATTTTGTGTTGTGCAGTTAGCTATGCAACTTCTTATTAGTGACATGGCATTGTATTTGCAGAACTACACATTTGCATGCTTACCACTTCCACTGGAGTCTGCTTGTGCTTTCCTTAATACTTTCAAGCTGAAGGTAAGATTAAAGTAATAAAGTAATTCTGGTAGTTTTAGGCACAAAGGTCTGCTGCACTGTTAAATCTGTTACTAGGAAAATTATTCTTACTTCCTGTGGGGGTGTCCATGAATTTCCAGAGATTTTTGTTGGTAACAGCATTGTTATTATATGACCATGCTTAGAGGTTGAGATTGGTAAACAGATGCAGCTTAATATGCATCGCTGTCTTGTGATTCTGCAGAACAGGGCTTTGGTGCCTGTTTTTGATCTGAACTTCCCTTCTCTGAGATGCTTTTGAAGTGAGAGGTTTAGATCTATTCCAGCTTGCACTCTAGGTAGAATATGCATGCGTGTGGATGTAGGAGGGAAAGATTGAAGTACCTTTGAAAGTGGAATTCAGAACATCCATTTAGCGTTGTTGTGCCTGGCCGTGCTGTAGTGTTTGCAGTGTAAGTGACGAGAGCTTGAGCAAAACATCTGAGAATCCTATGAGAGAAGACCATGTGTACCACTTTAAAAACATGCAAGGAGAATCACAAGGATGTCAGCATTGGTCTGTATTGGTGAAGGGCTGCACCAGCAGTTTGGTTATTTTAAGACTGGCTAACCTGATGATGCCAGCTAGTGATTTGACTGCACGCAGGGCAACCAACATAGTTAAAATTTGCAACATAGCTACTACAATGATTAAAAAAAAAAAAAAATCGCTGTAACTTAAAGGCGCTGTCTTCATCTTGACGTTAATTTGTCTAGGTAAAGACACTAATAAAGAAAACAAAAATTGCTTATTGTGCTTGTTGTAGCGTAAGTAATATCAGCTGCAGAAGCAGGACACTAGGAGAGTTCTGCGTGCTTTCCTTAGTCTCCCAAAACTCTCTTCAGCCTCGTCTGTCAACACTGACTTTTATCCTGAACCAGCAAATAAAACTGAGTGTTACATGAACAGTTACACATTTCATGCTGTCCTGTTATCTCACTGTTCTTGTATGTGACATATATATGTATTTGTATGTATCAGCAAAGCTTGCTGATACCAGCATTATGTTGCTGAAGACGTATTTTCAGTGTTAACTTCAATTTGCATTTATTTTCTCTGTTCCCCATTCTGACACAATTTCTGGATTTGTTCTCAGTGACTTCTAATCTCAGGATCTCAATAAATCGCCTGATTTGTGGAAGATCACATTTGGTTTATCTAAGCTACAGACTGAGGTTGGATGAGAGTGGGGGGTTACAGACTGCTAACACCAAGCTCAGTGTGAAAACAGTCTCCCAGGAAACTTGTTCCACTGTCCTCTGGTGAAAAGTTTAGCTCTTCCCAGGGGATTTCCATGGGTTTGTGCTCTCAAGAGAGCGGCTGTTAGGAATTTGCCACAGCTGGAAAAACCCTGTCCACCTCTGAATCCGACCTGGTACTGGTGTTATCCCTAGGTTTGTGCCCAGTGCACCTAACCAATAAGCACGTGGAGTCGGAATCCACACGAAGGTCTTTTAATTCTGCGCAGAACCAGGTGCTTGGCAATCCTTCGCAAAGCAAGCACGCCTCTGACTTGAAGTACATTATTTATACACAGCTGACTGGTGAAACTGTTTACCTAGCTACTTCTGGTTGGTTGTCCCAGCTCACCTAGCTTATCTCCTGTTGAGCATGCCTGTTACAGAGGACCGGCGGAGGGGAGACCAAATCCCACATTTCTATACATTTCAATTTGTGTGTGTTTTAATATGCTGATGACTCTTAATGAGGAAGAGGTTACTATGGGTCAGACTGGAGCATTCCTTCTGTTTTCCTCATTCTTGCTTTCATCCCTTATCTCTTTTATTTTTGCTAGCTCAAGGCTACCTTGTTTTCTTCACCTCAGGACTACACTGAGACTGGAGTCATAATTTTGATCTGACCTACCATATCCCCAAAGTTAATATCGAGCTTTGGAGTCTTCTCTAGTAATAATACATTTCATCTTCAATGTACGTTGCAAACATTTATTTATTACCCAGTTTTACAGCATCCCTGTGAACTAAATTAATAAACAGCTGCCAAGGAACTGGAGTACCTCTTCTGCAGCACAGTAGGATGTGACATAGTTTTAAATGTAGTCAGGATGCAATAAAAGATGATGGCTTTGAAATATTGTTGATGTTGAGTCAAAGTTCATTTTCATCCAGGCAAGAAGACTGCTTGACCAATTTCTTTTGAAAATCCATAAAAATTCAATTTTCGTAGGCTGCTTTTTTCACAGGGAACACATGCTGTTCTATTTAAGTATTTTTGGTCATAAAATAAGTGACTGTCAATGTAAAGATCCTGGCTAAAATCAAACAGCATATTCTACCTCCTGTTGCTAAATTTCTTTGCTGCTTTGACAGACTGCAACATTCTTCACTTCAGTCCTGTTTTGTTAATGTTACTGTGCGTTATCAAGTAGTGACTGTGTCTTGTTTGAGAGATGAATTTTTGTTTCAGATTATAGGTTTTCTGCTTGTATCATACTCTGCATGTTTCTTGTTTACAAAGTTATGGGAAAAAAATCCTTTGAAATTAAGTGAAAATGCTGCAGAATACAGAAGTGTTACACTTTTATGTATTAACTAAGTTTTAATAATTAACCGAGCTTGTTAAAACTAAATATCGCTTATGCCTCTATGGAATGAAATTCTTGGCTCATGGAAAATTGGTGTAGCTCTGAAAAGTTTGTGGAACATAGCTCAGCTGAAGATCTTGCCCTGGCGTTTTTATGCTGACCTGGCAGTACTGAGGTAAATGTGAAGGAGATCCAGGCTAATTTGTGACATGCATCCTCTGTAAACAGGCAAAGTCTCCTCCCCTTTCTGTTGAGTTTTAATTTTAAGGATGGTGCAATAGAAGACCCCATTTTAAGGGATTTTTAGTATAGCTCCTTTCCTGTTTGTTTTTTAGCCTTACTGTTCTTCTAAAAAGGTAACTTTTTAGAGGCAAGTACTACTTGTGAGTTAGATGCATTTTCTGTTGATGCTAGTGGAAGGTTTGCGTGAGTACAGACAGCCAGAACTTACCAGGCATAACCTGTTACATCTCAGGAGGTCTTTCCTTGCAGTTCTCTGTGTGTTTTAGAAAGTGCAGCTAGAACCTAGTTGGACCATCTCTAAGGCTGTTTGAACACACACATGCCAGAAGTAGATTTGGAAGGACATAGGACAGCAGTGTCTAAGTCTGAATGCTTATTCTGACTTGTGCCAACCAGCTGCTTAGAAAAGAACCAGCTGTTGTCTACCCAAAAAAATGGTACTTCAGAACATCCAAAAAAAAAAAAAAATCACTTGAGTCAAGGTGTGGACATGAAAGCATGTTGTCGCAATAATTGTCGTTGTGGTAAGCGCACAGATGTGTGACATGATCAGCAGCCATCAGATCTCTGCTGACCTATGCTGTTTTCCTGCTCTGTTCACACACATGCCCATTGCCCCACAGACAGGGAAAACATTAACTGTAGCTCTGTAAAGCCAGAGAACAGAAATCAAGACAATGTAGCAGTTCACTGAGCCCGCAATTATCTTCAGCTATGCAGTCCATTTCCTTCCTTTTCATGTTATCTTGTACTGCTACCTGAAGAAAGTCAAAAGGACAATTTTACCAGGACATCCATATAAGTAATGCCCAAGACTCCAACAGCAGTACACACTTTTTCTTACACTTAACTATACTGGTCTGGGACTCTGAAGTACACAAGACCACGTTCATAAAGCAGCAAGTGGCACTGCTGTTTGCTGTGTCTACTAGTAATGTTCCTGTCTTCTGTGTGATACAGGAGACACTAATACTGCTGCGAGTACTCCAAAGTGTATTTTGAGCTGGGAAGTTATGCTAGTAATGAAGGGAAGGAATGGTCAGTACATTGCCAGTCTAGAATGGCACCAAGCTCAAGGATGAGCTTCTCAGACTACCAAGGCAAGGTCTTTCGGGAGCTTCCTGATGTAAACAGCAGTGTAGCTTGGCACTTAGAATATGAGATGTGATATCTAGCCTAAACTTTGTTACGTGAATTTGAGCAAGCCACATTCACTAAGCATCTGCTTATCAAACCATGTTTCTTGAAGACTGAGAAAGTTCTGTAACTATTTTGAAGTGCTGTTGCTCAACAGTCTGATTTATGTTAGTAAAGGGGCTGAATGGTTGCAAAGGTTTCCCTAAACAAGTCAGAGAACACATTCTCTTGTTCTGGTGCTGAAGCTTGATTTTTTTTAATTTTTTTTTCCTTTGGACTTGAAGCTGAAAACAAAACTGAACTACATTATGGATAACTTTTCAACATCCGACTAAATTGAAACATAGGGAACAATCATGTGGGTTTGAAATCATTTATAGGTATGTGTTCAGAATAAGAAGGCAGTGTTCCTGCTTAAACTAATTGGACTTTAGTGATTGGCTGATCCTTGTAAATCTTTAGCATTTTTGCTGCCTTCTGGGTTGGTTTCACCGTGGGAAGCTCCTTGTTCTGGAGCTGGTTTTTGCTGTTGTGTGCTTGATGAGGCGCATTAGGACTTGGCACTAAATCTAGAAGTGACACTTCTTCCTGACAGTGGTGGAAACAAGATGCACTATGATCTACTGACTGCAGACTTGGTATCGTGTTAAGCCAGATGTGAGATGAGTTCCCTGAATCTGTGATGAGAGAGAGGAGGGGAGCCGTGGCATGGTAAGGCTTCACACCCAAGGAAGGTGTGGCTATTTCTTTTTTCATCTGTTTTTCTGTGAAAAGCTAAATAATGGAAGTGCAGGACAGTCAGGCTCCTTTGATCCTGGCCAGCTCTGCCTGTCATTTTGCTTAACAGTTCCCGTACTGGTTTTGTGAGGGAAGTCTTTCAAATGGGATTCCTGGTGCTGGTTTGCTGCTGTAAGTCTGAAGTAGCATGGTGCTGCTGCTGTGGCTCTGCCTGCTTGTTTCAGGGCTTTGAAGCTGTTCTGATGCAGGTATTTTCTGTCTGCATTTGAACCAGCAGTCTCCCAGATGCTTGCTCACGTATCCAGCTCGTGAAAACCCTTCTGCTATTTGTAATGGTCATTTGATTAAAATGTCCAGACCTGCTTTTTCCTGTGACTTGAATTTCCACTGAATTTAAGGTCGCTTGCCCAAATACAAGTAACACTGTACCAGGTCCTTGTTGGTCACAGCTCGTACTTCCAACTTCCACTTAGCTCCATGCTTTTTAATAGCATGATAACCTTGTATTTTCACAGCAGTGTTTGCCATTGGAATAGTGGTTTGTGGCTGGATGTGACCATACCGTTTGTTTTCCAGCCTGACTTTATTGATTCTTAATATATTTTACTGTATCTCTGAAGTGATGTTTTGCAGTATCTAAAATCTGCATGTTACCTAGGGCATAATGTTCCTAGTGCAGTCAAAATCCAAACCTTATTTTTAGCAACCGGCCCTTACCTTCTGGCTCTTTAGAAGCACTTCTCTGGTATTGCCAAGTATGTATTTTTTCTTCTGAGCAGGATTTGACAATCGGAGACCTTCACCATAGCCTATACTAGCCCCAAAGACATTCTACTTACAACTCCTGAAAATCATTTTGTAGTAATAATGAAGTATCATATCTGGTCAGATATGCGATCTATCACCAATATGGCTGACAAGCCAATTCAGAGGTTGGGAGATGTGCAGTTTATCCTTATTTTGTTAAAAGTAGCAGGAGAATTTTCAACCAGTTGTAAGTGCCATGTGATTTGGAGCTCTGCTCAGAATTTGCTTCTTAAAACAATACAGTAAAAGTATTCGACTTTTCTGAAGGCCTGCTTCATTTATTGCACTGTTCAAAGCCCAAATTTATTTAGATTTTTTTTTTTTTTTTTTTACTGGCAAACTGCATTTCACAGTTGTCTGTGCTGATAACAGTATTTGGCTTGCAGCAGGGGAGAAGGCAAGAATATCTTTTTTGTGGTGTTATACAAGACCTGGCAGGGTGGTTGGGTGTGACCCTTTGTAGACAGGAGCTCTGGAGGCTGCGTGTGTTCATAGAACTGCTGCTGACTACCATGTGGTTTTCACTTCTGTGTCTTGTGCCTATGCTTTTTGATGCAGAGGCTTTCTGTTGGCATGGTTGTCATGCAGGAGGGAACCTTAATGGCCTTTGAGACTTCAGGTAGTACCCAAACAGAGGTACGAGGCTTGTGTTTCCTGCTGGCTTTCCATGCAGGTTGGAGGTGGGATCTCAACTGACTTACGTTGGCTCTGCATTCTTGAAGCCAATGTAGGGCAACGTGGCCTTTACCGGTAAAGGCTAACCGAGGACTTCTCTCTTGTACGTGCACCAGTACAATGTGTCGGCTGTGCTTTCAACCAGAGTAATTGTACTGGCTGCTGGTTTTAAAGCCCCTCTAAGCAGAAGTGCTGACTTAAAGAATAATGGAGGTGGTCCCAAAGCCTGCAGACCCAAGTTGCAGGCTTACCTCCTGGCACTTCTCTGAAGATGCAGCATAGTGTTTACCTTTGGCTCATGGCAAGCAAAGCAACAACCTTCTGCTTAAGGTGCCAGTGCCCAAAAGAGTGATGTTTTAGGAACTCCTGGGCAGTGAGTTAGGCAGACCAAGAGGTCCTCCTGCCCATGTCTTCCACCTCCTGAAGAGCTGCTCATTTTATCATTGTTCCTTCTGCTTTTCTTTTTCTAAATGTTGTGACTGTTGTACCACAACATACAGGTGAGTTTGAAGTCACCTCTCTGTGCCAGAGACAAACTCACTTTTCTGGTGCTGGAACATTTGGGCTTGTCTCTCGAGACCATGGTGACGACAGTAAAATGACCTCAGGCAAGGGGGATCTGTCTGATGTGCCTTTTTGCTTGTGGCTATCCAACCACCACTCAGTATCCCAGACTTGCCTCCTAATTCACGGCTCCCAGCACGACAAGCGGGGGGGACCAGAGCAGTGAGTCTGCCACAGAGATGAGCGGGAAAGTGGGGACCTGTTGCACAATATGTACCTTTATCCCAGCAGAAATCCTAGCTGGGGCTAGGAGATGGGGCAGGAGGCTGCCGCCTCCCTACACACTTCACCAGGAGAATTTGACGTAGCAAATACGTCAAGATATGTGCTCTAGTTAAACAGATGCTCGCTTGGGTGTCATCTAATGTTTCCACAGACAGCACCGTTATGTTTCTGATGGACATGGCAGAGACCTATAGCCTACCACAAAAACACATCAAGCTATGGCTGCGGAAGGAACAGCGCTTTGATTGCAAGCAAATTAGGCTTGTGTTTTCACATGAGCAGATCCTGCACAACAGGCCTGCTGAGCTGCTTGATTTCTTGTCAGCAAATGAGGGCACAGCTGTCTAACTTGTTCAGAGAACAGTTTTGCTCTTGTCAGTATCAGCAGGGATACAGGCAGCTTTGAGAGCTATTCCCACCACACAGGGGGAAGAGTGCCTATAGGAAAAGGAAAATTAAAGCATAGTAATTGCTTTTTTAAAAAATAAGTGTGTGTGTGTATATATATTTCTTATGTCGCTTGATCATGCTTTCCAGATGTGCTACTTAGGATTATAATGAGTGGAGATGAAAATTTGCCACCTTGCCAAAGCCCAGCAGTGGGTAATCTGGAAGGTTTGCTTTTCACACTGTAGATCTGGGTCATTGGCTCAGTGGGGTACAACACTGTAACGTACTCCAACATTAGGAGATCTCTTTCCTCAGAATGAGCGTCAATGTGTGAGTCCTTCAGTCTTCAGTTCCACTGTTATTTTGTTTGAAAGCCTCTTTTTACGGGAAGTAACCTCAGACTCCTTTTGTCCACAAATCAGTGATGGCTAATGAGTGTGAAAATCAGTTGCATTTAAGTGCACCTGTCATGTACTTTTGAGGAGTACTTCCCATATTCTCCACTGAAAAATTAACACAAAATTCCGGTGTAAGTATTAATTCTGCAACAGTGTTTGGTTTGTCTGCTCTGGTCCTTTTTCCATGTGAGGAGTTGCTAATTGTTAAGTTAGGTCTCTAGCCAGACTCCTCATGGTGGTCACATGTGCTACTTGTAAATGCTTTCAGCTGCAGGAGTTGAGACCAGCTCTTGGTCTGCTGGTAGCCCATTCATGCACTTGTATCTTGCAAAAGGTCCTGTTGCAGGGGGTATGACTGGTGAACAAGCAATGCCCTGGGTAAAGCAGGGCTCTGTGACCAGGGAGTTTTGTGGTCTTGTCTTCTGGTCATGCCAGGGCGCTGTGGAGCTGTCAAGCTGGCATGGGTGTATGTGAATTACGGCCCTCCCGTGAAAACACTGAGGGGGTGCTGTGCACCTACCTTCCTTTCTGTAGGAATGTGGTTTTGTCCTAGCAGGGAACCAGGTACCATGAATCTGATCCCACATCCCTCACTGGTATCTCCTTTGGGCACTGACAGAAGCCTGCTGACTGTAACAAAGCTAAAGCTTCTTATGCCCCATCTTGTCTCACTGTTTCATCTTGCAGTGATGCCTTTATGCTGCTGTTATGAAAATGATTGGGTTGCCCTATTAGCAGTCTTTGTGATGAGAAACAGAGGGTCATAATATAACACCAGCTTCTCTGTTGTCTTGATGCTTGGCTGTGAGGAACACAGACTTAGCCGAAGGGTAGCAAATCTGCTAACCACAATGGATATACAGAAAATAACGTAATTGTTTTCTGCCCTGAATGTTCCATAAGAAGGGAGTGAAATCCCCTGAAGATAGTCATACTTGCAGATGGGATACACTGCCCCGCTTTCCTCTTAGCTTCTAAATTAACATAGCATGAGTCCCCTTCTCCCCCCTTCCTTCACGCAGTTCCTTGTAGAGACTCCCAGCATGTGAAGCTGGGAAGCAGACAGTACATTCTCCTGTCAGATTGTTTTCTGTCAGCCTAAGTTAGACTTAAACTGGTTGAAAATCTGGTTTGTTATAGATCATGGACACAAACCCCACAAATTGGAGTCAGACCTGGTGAGCTTTTTACTCTATGGTGCATTGAGATATGTTGAAATAACATTTGCATGTGTTTTATTTTTAGAAGGCAGTGTTCAGGATATGAAAAATGTAGCCACAATTTCCGTGGAGTTTTGTTTTTCTACCCTATTGTTTCATTTTTAAAATACACTGCATCATTAAATTTCTAACAGAAGGTATGAGCCCATTGTGCTTCCAAGTGAAGCAAGAAAGAGTGGGAGGGACATTTAGGAGGAAAACACTCTTGCTGTCTAACCTGTCTCCATGTTTTGTTGTTGTTGTTGGTTTTGTTTGTTTTTGTTTGTTTTTTGTCCCACTTGTCTGTGGATCCTTTCAGTGTTGCTGGAAATAGCCACTGCGTGCTGTGGGACCGGTCATGGTCAAACTAGTAGTAAGAGCAGCAAATTAAAACTGCTTCCTTGCTGTGGGTTCTCTTGCTCTTTCCTGCACTGAGCTGCCTTTAGAGCCTATGAAAGTAACTGGCAATGTGTTTCCAAAGCGATGACAGTAAAAACCTCTGGCTGTGGAGAACGTATGAACCATGGCCACTTTCTTCACTGCACAATCAGTGCTTCAGTTCTGATCTGCAGGGACAGGAGACAGTGTTTTATCCATGTTTATCCGTGTTTTTAACCCTGCATCGGTTTGAAACAACTGGATAGCAGTGTCTTTCATGAAGTCGGTGTCCATGAAGTGCTGCCACATGTTATTGTCTAATCCTGACCTGTGATTTCAGGGGAGAAGGGTTGTTTGTGGTTACAGCACAAGACTGCCAGCTCTGGGAGCTCTCAGTTCTGCTGGAGATTTCCTTGCGTGAATATAGGCAAGGTCTTTCTCCCTGCCCCGCGTGGGAAGTGGACTTATCTTCTCCTGCTTGTTTCGCATGGAGGGGGACTGTCTCCTACTTTGTTGCTGTACGGTGCCCGAGTTGGAGCTCGGCGGAACAAAAGCACGTCAGTCCTGCTGGGCCTGCTGTGACTTGGGGGTGCTATTTGCATGGTTTGTAAGCACAGCCCGTTTGTGTTCTCTGCTGTTCTGCTTTTGTTCCTTTGGGGTCACGACTGAAATTGCAAAAGTAGGCTACTGTGAACATCGCCTACCTCAGCATTTCTTCTGCCATGAGACAGTAACCTCAGACACTCATCCCACCACTGACATCATGGCAACGGTTGACGTCAGGTCTGATTGTCTTTGAGCATGGTGGCTCAGTCTGACCTCATGTTTGTATCCACTTTTGTATCTGGGGCTCATCGTGGCTTGTGGGACCTGAGGTTCTGACCAGGAGGCTGTACCCTGCTGTGGCGGTGGTGGTGAGGGGAGTCTGCAGGACAGCGGCTCCCCTGGTTTTCTGTTGGAGGCGAGGGAAGAGGGGAAGAGTCTGCCCTTCCACGTCAGCAAAACAAGGAGGAATGCCTTTGTGACGTGCTCTGCGGATGCTGTAGCTGCATTGCTCGGTGTCAGCTGGACTGCAGTAGCTGACCGTACCAGTGCTTTCTGTCAGTCTCAAGCATGAGAGAAGATGCGTGAGTTAAATCACATTCAAGCTGCCATATTTTGCCTCACGTTTTCTGAGTAACTTGATAGTGTGAGCTTTTATGGCAGGAAAATATTACAGTAGTTGGCCTCTGGTTGTAAAATGTGTTCTTTTACTCCAAATGTTTGCATTATTAGGTAAGCTTGGTATTAGCCTTCAAAAGACCTGTTTCTTTTGTTTTCTATTTTTGGAGCGTTTTTTTAACTAGTGCCCCTGTATTTCCTTAGGCCCTTGTGGGCAAGCAACTTTGGCGGAGACTGGCTGTTTTCAAGAGGAAACCTCCATTACTCTTGCCTTTTTGAAATACTCAGGGCAGGAATTTAGACCGTTTGCAGTGTTCAGTGCTTTTCTGTGGCTTCATGTGCAAGTTGTTATGCATGCCTCCATGACTGAGGGTGTGACAGGAGACACTGAGCCGCGAGTGCTACAGGTAGGACCAGAGGGGGTGGAGGAGAAAACGCACGGTGAGGAAGGCTGGATGTTTGCTTAGGGTGGTGCGGTGGAACTGTGATGTTGGGATTCGGTCCCTTGGTCTCACAGAGCTTCCATGTGTGGTCTTGGGCAGACAAGGGATATGGCCAAGCAAGCACAGGGTCATGCCCAGCCAGCTGGAAGCTAAGTCTTGTCCCATGAGCAGTTCTGGTAACTTCACATGCTGGTAACTTTATGTTCTGTTCTCTTCATGTTTTCTTTCAAATGATGATGAAAACTCCTTCAGGCATTTGTAGGAGGTGCCTCAGAAGGCAGCTTTGATTTTTAGCAAATTCTAGTGCTGAGCAAGTCTGAAAATACTCAGCGTGATAAAAAGGAAGGGGAGAAATGCCCTGTGCACTTTTGACTGGTTAATTACAGTTGTGGAAGATGGCAGGCTGTTCCTCCCCATCACGCTTACGGAGAGGCCAGCAGGAGTCCAAGTGTTGTTCAGGTTGCTTTTCTGCAGCTACCTACAGAGTGTGTTCCTGACCAAGAAAATCCTGCTTTCACATGGCAGAACCAGCATCTTCTCCCCCCCCCGAAATACACGCAAACAATGAGGTTACAGAAAAGTAGGAGAATTATTGCTCAGTTACCTTTTTTTCATTTTTCAAAGGTGTGCTGCCCCTTTAAGAGGCGCTTGAAAAATATTCTGAACAAGGACAGACTACATGAAAAAGCTTACAAACATCTGATCTCTGCATGCCAGGGCTCCTTCAGCCTTTGTCCATCCGAGTTTCCGAACAGTTGATGATCTCACCAGAAAAATAAACAAGCTGCAGAAGAGTTCGGGGAGCTCAGTGCCTTTCGGAAGCAGCCCAGGAATCGGGCTGGGGAGGTTTTCGGTGCAGCAGGCTGCTTTAGCCTCTGCCGGGGAGGAGAACGCCGCTGTACGCTGTGGCAGCAGCAGTGGGTGGTTTCCTCGAGCGGGTTTCCTGCCGCGAGCACGACCCGTGTGCCGCCCGAGAGCGCAGCGGGCAAGGGAGCAGCCTTCGTCCCAAAGTAACCTCCACATCGCCTCGGCGGAGGGTGGTGGCGGTGGCTGCTCGTGCGGAACCAGAAGGCGACAGGGCGTTTGTAACTGGATATGTAGACGAGAGAGCGATGACCGCCAGTAACCCGGCGCGCTTCGTGCCGCTGGAGCAGAGCGCGTGGCGCGCTGCCTGGCCGCCTGCCCGAGACTGAGACCGGGCCCCGGCACCGCAGGCGGCAGCCGGCTCCCAGCAGGGCTTCTTCCCCGGGGTGGGTTTTCTTGCGGGTGGCATCAGCCGAGAGAAGTGAAAAGCACGGAGGGAGGGAAAAAATGTTGGGTGTAATGGCAGCTGCTGTTAGTCCTCCAGTTACTTGTAGGGCTGCCTGCGTGACTTTCCCGTGAGGGCTCGTTCTTTGCCACGGTTTGCTGTGGGCTTTTGCTCCCTCTTCTTCCTTGAGTAGAAAAAGCAGTGTGACACCTAGCTGGTGGGCTTGGTGTTGCCTGGAAATATTTGCCCCAGTAAATCCCATCAGGCCTCCTCGCTCAGCTCTTCCTGGCATAGCTGCTTTCCTCATCCCTGCTTATTTAAGCACCGTAAAGGGAGGGCTGGCCTCTCGAAGGAAAGAAGCAGCATGAGGGTCAGTTGCTTAAGCTCCAGGTTTGTGAACTTTAATATTATACATGGGTTATAATTTCCAGATGGCTCCCTTCTGCTGTGAGGGAGATACAATTTTGTTTTAAAGCTGTGAGCACAAGATGAAGCTTTGGGGAAAGAAAATGGAGCAAACAAGTGTTTGCAAAAATATTGCCAAAGTGGTTAAGATTGCTTCTTATATTTGCATGCAGTTCTGTGTCATCTGATCTCTTTGTCTGCATACATCAGACTTTGAAATATTTTCTGGCAGAGTACATATAGTAGTTTCACAGAGTACGTCTAGTAGTTGCTATTAGCACAATGAAATACAGGCTAGTAAATCCCTCCATGGTCCATGCACCAGCTGAGTCTTGCATTCAGTAGCAGCACAGGGATTAGGAGAAGCTGAATCTCTGTGCAAGGCTAATGCTGGAGTAGCTTTCACCCTAGAGCAGGGGAACAGCTTGGTCTGCTTTGCTGCTTCTGTCTGACAAATGGATAGTGTGTGCAAATTGAGCTTAAGTATTAAATGAAGTTGTTTTTAAAAATCCTCCCCCCCCCCTTTTTTCCCCAAGATCAAGACATCATAGTTTGACATCTCTCAAAGCTGCCGTGCTTCAGCGCATTTTACTAACAGGTCCTGCTTTCTTTGTGCTATTGTTTGTGTAATCCCCTCTCCCCTATTTGTCAGCTTTTGCTTTTCCTGTTCAGAGCTCTCACATGAGTTTCCTTTTGGCTTTGCCCTGGCCAAAATGTTGCTTGTTTTGTCACTTTCCAGAGTTGAAACTTCGGGATTTCCTGGCTGACAATGAGACGTTCTCAGACTTCCTCCATCATAATGTGTCCATGCCATCATCTGCAGTAGAGGAGCTACTGGATGCAGAGGTCAAGCTCCAGCAGGTAAAGAGCACTTTTGACCACTAATATAATGGTTAGTCTATTGTTTGCTTTACCATGGTGCCAAGATCCAGAGCGCAGGACCCCTCTGTGCTAGGTGCTGTACAAACACAGAAGAAAATGTAATCCCTGCTGCTCTCCTCTTCCTTACCCTCAAATTACTGTCTTATTTGGTTGTAAGCTGTAAAAGGACTCTGCGACCTGCATGGAAATGATGGAAATGTTTTGATCAGCATAAGAAAGTAGCCTTGTATCCTTGAAGCTAAATGGAATTTCCGTTTTCCCATCTTTTTTTTTTTTTTTTTCACCCAGTGAAACCTTAATTAGGTGGCTAGTGCTGTTTGAACTGTTTTGCTTTGATTAGAAATAAAAAAGGGGTTTTGGTCACTCAGCATGGACTTGAGCAGGGTTTGTGTGCCACTCTTCCGTGGATTTGTTTGCAGTGGAGGGAAGCATGTTTTTCACTTTGTGGCCATCTCTTCAAGACAGACAGTAAACTTGTATATTATGTAGTAAAACAGAGTCCTGATCTCACATGAAACTCCCATGTGCTCCCGTGATTGTCTTCATAAACATACGCAGCTGTGACTGTGGGCTGGAGCCCCTGTATTGGGATGGCTGTCTGTCTTTGTCAAGCTCAGAACATGCTTTTTACTGGGCTGGATGAATTAGCCACCTTTCTCAGCATTATTTCTGCTGCAGAAATCAGATCTGGTTGCTTCAGACTTCAGAGGAAGATGTGTCGTCCTCTTAAGTCAGTGTGACTGCAGGAGGAGATAGAAATCCATTCTGCTTGCTAGATCCAGATCAGATCTCTTCTTTGAAGTGGGGTGATTAACAGTCCTTTCAAACTTTTTCATGTAGTTACAGATGCTGTCCCCCTTGCACATATTGTCTTATTCTTCAATGAATTCTCTCAAGCCATCTGTTTCAGTGCAGTCTGAAAATTAGTTCTACAAGTTAAAGACAAGTTGCACTAAAAAAAAAGTGGAAAAGAAATCTTGCCTGTTTTAAGCTGCAGGTTTTGTTTTACTTGAAACGAATTTGCCTGAAATCCATGCTAAATTAAAGAATCATGCTATGGATCATTCTGGAAAAGAAATATCCAGAAGGCTTGAACAACAACCACATACTCGATCTCCCTCAAGTGATAGAAAGGCAGACAGATTTTTGAGCAAGCAAGAAAGCTAGTTCTGACCTTATGTCATGTGACTACCATATTTTGGCTGTGCTAGTGATTGGAAAACTCGCAGAAGGAGAAGAATAGCCTTTATGTACATAATATATCTGAGTGGTGGTGAAGGAGTAATCAGTTGACTGGTTTTTGCTTGGAAGTTTTGTCCTCATTGATAGCCCAGTCTTGTACAGATTCTGCTAGTACACTGGGAGGGATGTTGTTTAGTCTTAACAGCAGTTTGTGCTCTGGGATGGCAGCAAGAGTTGATCCAAGCACTAGGGCAGTAAGCTGTAAAGGAGAGCAGTGGGCAACCAGATCTTACCGTAAGTACTTTTCTAATACAGGTAACAACTGAAAGGCAGAGCTTTCCCTTCCTGCAGGATGACTTTCTGACTCACAAAATGGACGTAGTTGATTTTCCTGGAGGTCTGGGGTGGAGGTCTGACTTCACTACTGAGCTGCATAGTGACTGCAGTATTAGTAGGCAATGGCTTGGTCTCTATATAAACGGGTAACAGCTTCACTCTTAAAGTTGTACAGAAAGGCCTATTCAGAGTATGCAACCTCTCACAGCCAATGCAGCTGTCTCTTGCAGTGTGCTGGTGTCCCGTAGTTGCTTAATAAGCTCACAGTTAGGGTTTGTAAGCAAGTAGGGAACTGGGATTTCCATGGAGATGGAACAGTTGTTCACTGATGTTAATGTCATGATAGTACTCCAATGTGCTAAGCAGGGTAATATACCTAGTGTACCGTGTACAGTACAAATACATAAAAATGGCCAAAGCCTTGTCCAGACGGGCACATGGCTTCCTGGGGCAGAGAAACTCCACCTTGTGTTTCTCTGACAGTGGCAGGCACACTCAGGAGGCTGTGGGGTTTGGAAGGAGCCCAGACCAGCAGTGGGCAAGCAGCTATGTGATGACGCCTTGGATGCTGTATCATGGCTTGGATGGCAGGAGTAGGGACATATCCGTGGGAAAGCTGCATGGGCACAGTGAGGTCCTGGGCTGGGGTTGCAGCATGACCTGTTCAATGGCACTGAGGAGTAAATAACAGTGGCCAGGGTGTATGCTGCCTGGCACAAATCTCCCTGCTTCATACAGCAGGGACAGTCCCAGGAGAGGACAGGGTGACGTGTGAACCTGAAACACTCACCTGTGACTGCTTTCTCAGACATGAGCTTGGCATTTTGGGAGTCCTTTGGGGAGTTAACCTACCATTTATAAACTATTTGCCTATTGAAGACACCATGGCTTAAGATGGCTCAAAACTGTTGCAGAGAATTGGCTTGGTGTTTTAGGTTGGGTAGAGACAGGGCCTTTGTGCTGGGGTTGCGTGCTATGGATGGACTGTTTGCAGAGAACACCTTTTATCCGAAAAAAGTTTGAAATCTGAGTGAAAAAGATGGACAGACACCTGAGATGGTGGAAGGATTTGTTCATCCTCATTTTTTTGAGTGAGCACTGAGAGACATTGGTTTTCTGTATATCCACCCAGGGAAGCTGTTTTTGAATGAGCCCACATCTCCTAAGTGTCATTGCAGTGCCACAGGAATATCCCTTTTTCAGTGGCTATGACATGGTAGTAACACAGCTGGCAAAAAAAAAAATGTTTTTCAAAAGGCTAGTCTTCTTGATGAAGGAGCTATCTCATTTATTCAGCCGAATGTGCAGCATAGAAACATTCCAGTTTTGGCATATGGATGCAGACTAAAGTTAAAGGTTAGCATAAGTGTTGCATTATAAATCTCTTCCCTCTCATATCATTTCCATCTGCTTGTTTTCTGAACATAGTGCACTTTTTCCCCCTGGATTGTTGATGCCTTTTTGGTTTTGAAAGACAAGGAAATTCTCAGACTTAACCAGCATGATTCAGGAACTGTTAACTCTTCTGGGATGTAGATCAATCCTCTTTAGTTGTTGCTGGAGGTTGGGCAATGCATGTTGAGTATTACAAAAGAGCAGGAGATACGAACTGTAAAGCTGTTGTTCACTGTGTGTTCACAATAAAACCATTCTGTCCAGCCCCAAGGCAAACAAAAAATCCTTTCCAAAAAAAGATGCCAGATTTTCCATGTGCTTACCACCTTTATGAAGTGTATACCTGTTTGCTATGTACCTGTTTGTTGTTCAACAAACCTAGATGGTGTACTAACCTTAAAGAAAGAAACTTGGCCACCAGGTCTGAAAGGTATTCGTGATCATTTGGAGTGATTTTATACATTTCCTTCACAAACAAGGTGGTTGCTTGTGGATGAGTAAACCTTGTCCACAAGCAAATCATCACCTTAAGTAAAAATATGCCTGTAAAAGAAGAGTGTAGGATCTTATCTCTTGTTTGCTGCAGTCAGTAAGATTATTCTTTATTTCACTGGTACATTATCTACCCAGAAACATTGCAAAATGTTTATCTTGGCCATTAGTAAAGAGATGCATCAGAGCTACGGAAGAAGGTGATCCTGATCCAGAACCACACAGAAAATGTGGCTGGCAGATATAACTAAGGAGTTTGGGACATAAGTCTTTTGCCCTTCACATATATTTGCCAGACTTGTGTCTGGTCACAAGCCTTGTTTTGTCTCTATGGCTCAGTTCCCAGAAGACTGAAGATTGGGCAATGAGTGTACCCTTGGTTGGAGGAAATGGCTGCTGTGGAGGACAAGATTACTACTGCTCTGTGCATGTGTGCAGGGAAGTGGAGAGAGACCTGCGTCCCCCAGGACTTTTCCCCCACGTACTCTGCAGGGAAACATGTTTTTCTTGGAATTCAGAGTTGCGTATGGGTCAGGGCCATGCAACTTGTAGAGCAAAATGCCCTCTTCCCTCTATCTGAAGATGTTGTGAATGGTTAGTTTTGTCTAGGTGATAGCCAGCGTTGTGCTATGACTCTTACACGTAGAGAGGTTTATATACTTTTCTCGCTTTTCTAGGTCATAGTGTCTGGTTATCGAATGCGACTGCGAGATCTCTGCAATAGCTCGACACTGTCTGAATTTCTTACAATCCAAAATCAGTCAGTGGCCATGGACTCTGAAGCTTTCCTTTGTGCCCTACCAAAGGAAAAACTCCATGCAGCCGAACAAGCCTTCCGTGCTAACCTGAATCCTTTGAAGCCCCTTCAGGTGAGTATACTGGTCACACCTGTGAGAAGCTATCATTGACATTGTGACATTTTCAAGGGGTGTCAATCTGGGAATTTATCCCTGTATTTCCAGGGTGAGCTGTTTAGAGGCAGTAAGAAAGAAGATAGTCTTTATCACTGAAGCTTGAATAAAGTTGCTTCTTCCTGTCATTCCTACCCTTTCTGTTGCAGTGTGTTATTTGCATAGTGTAAATGTGTGTGGGCTAAAATTTAGTTTGTGAAGAGGAAAATATTTATTCTGTGTAGTAACAAACAGACAATTGGTTGTCCCTGTGTTTTGGTCAGATGTAGCATCTCAGCTGAAATGAGCCCAGATGTTAGACTGGCCCATGCTGAGTGCTAAAACCATCACCCTATGTGCTTGCCAACAGTCTGTTGAGTACCAAAGTTTCTAGCCAGTAGTAGGCTGCAACCTTTGAGCAGGTTTAATTCTGATGAAGAGGAGTCAGCTTTTAAAGGCCATGTCTGAAAAGCTGACCAACTGAATGGATTTTAAAGCAAGTGCTCCAAAACTCATTGAACTTCAAGAAAACACATCACTTTGGGGGAGATTGCTGTCTGGAGCAGACTAAGAAACCCCAGTGATGCTTTGTTATAGGTCCACAATATCTGGATAAAATGCAGAAGTTTGAGGAAGTTAGTGCTGGAAATATCAGAGAAGAAGGGACCACAGAACCCACTCTGTTACCCAGTAAAACAAACACTCTCTTGTCTGCACTGGAAGAAATAAACACTGTGTGAGTTTCCAGATTTGATGAGCCTTTCAGGACAGAAAGTCATGTACCACTTGCTTGGCTTTGTCCGCAGTCAAAAAGGGTCATTATCAAGTACTGGAGTCATGTTACTCTTCAGTGCAGCGCACAGTGATCAGTTACTTCTCTCTGCAGCTCATTTTCTGTTTTCCATGTGTCCTCCATCTGCATTTTTCCTTTCCTGCTGGAAGAGCAAGCTAATCATAAGTGTTAAGAGATGAGGTAACAGTGATGAAATCATCCCCATAGCAAAAATGAGCTATTTTGAAAATGAATGGCTATAAGCAATTTCTTGTGTACAGTTAGATCTATATGCATGCACTTACTTTAAATCGTTTAGAGGCTCTACAGTTTTGGGAACTGAGCGCGTTGAAGGTAGCCAGCTAGTACCATTCAGCATTGGTCTTCTGAGCCCTCTGGAGAGTCAGTGTTACTTTTCTCATTCTTGGAAGTCTCTACAATTTAGCTGACAGAAGCAGATACTGAATGTATCTGTCTCTGTTACATCTCTGTTGTTTACTGGTGAAAGAAGTCCTAAGTCACTTTGATAGTGCCATTTGGCAATAGCAAAGTAGATAGAGACATTGTGTGTAATCTTGAGTGACTTCTGAGAAGTTTGCCTGTGATCTTGGCTTCAGAGAAGCCTGAGCCCTGAAACCAGCAGTTCTAAAGCTGCTGTGTATTGTACAACATCTTGTAAAGGTCCACGGTTTTCTTCCGCGGGCTACCCCCTAGTAAAAGCTGCTGTAGTGCCTCAGTGAGCGAAATAAAACCAACTGGCTTCAATAAGGCCAGGCAAAATGAGTAAAATAACATTTTAGGATCATGACCAACACGTTTGAAACTTAGTGGCTTTAAAGGCTAAAAAAAATGCCTTGACCTGCAGTAACATCTTGGAACAAAGGGAGAACTTTCTGTTCTTAAACAAAGAAGGCTTTTGACTAATAGCTTATCATTAAAGGCACTGTGGGTCAAATCTTGGACAAGCACACTGAAGCTAGCATGCAGCCTATCTACTAAAGAGCCTGCAAACCAATGCTAACAAGTTCATTGTCCCAGAGATTTATTTTTAATTTTTTGCTTAATCCTCTTGACATCAGTAAGTAAAGTAAGGGCCAAGTCAGATACAGGTACAACAGAAATTCAGAGGCAGGTTTCTGGCTCACGTAATGAGCTCTGAGCTTTGCTCAGGTTTTTGGAGAGGCAAAGAGAAAGCTTCTTAATATAATTAGGTTGATAAAACTGGGATGAAAAGGAACTTGCAACAAGTGTAACAGTAAGGGAGTTTTTGCTGCTCAAGTATTTGGGCTGTAGAGCGGCTGTAGTTTCTTGAACACTTTCTACGGAAGACTCAGGCCAGCATCCACCTGCTCATTCCTGCCCCTGTACATTCCTGTTTGTTCCCTCCACAAGACCACGTGGTAAATCGCATTAGGGAATTGATCTGCATTAAAACTGACTAGTGTGTCTATGGTTGCACAAACGTTTGTGCTGAAAGGTGGGGGGGGCAGGGTACAAGACTGGGAACCCAGTGGTCAGGGTGTGTGTGTGCTGGGGGGAAGTGGAGACCCCTATGTCAACACCTGCTTCTACCAGCTTAAAGTGTTTGTGCATTTGCGGCCCAAGGGAAACACGAAGTGTTTCAGGTAACTCGCAACAAAACAGTAATCATTAGCAAGTTATGAACAGGCAACAGTTTTAAAAAGGAAATTACAGCAGGTGCACAGTGAAGTGTGTGAGCTCTGAATGTCACAGCACTGTAAAGGAAGTTTTAAAAAAAAAAGGAGGGGGCAAAAACTCAACGCTTGTCTTCACATGTCTGCTTATCTGACCTATCCAGAACAAATCCTGAACATTGCAGAAAGGGGAATAGTACAGTTAAGATAAAGGACTTCCAATTAAAATTTTACATGAGGCTTTGTAGCTCTGCCAGTGATCCTTTGTGTGACTTTCATTTAGCCTGCTCCTGCAGGGTGAGAAGACAGAGCCAAGATGATAGAGGCATGGTGGGGAGGGAGGTTCAGGTATGCCTCCTTGTTCTCTCTTACATAAGAACGTGTATGGGGAGGGCTATTTAGATGGAAGCACAGAAGAAAATCAGGGCAGCTCTGTTCAAAATCTGCTAGAACTTTCTTTCCACTGTGTGCCTAGAAAAGACAGGTGATATTTCCCAGCATTTCATCAGAAAACGAGTTGTTACCCCTGCGCTGTTCTAGTGCAGACACCTACTAAATACATTGTCACAGTGTGACCAGTCTTACTGGAGAAGTGCTGAATCTAGAGGGCACTTTTGAACGTAAAAATACTACTTAGAGCCTCTGCAAAAAGTTATATTCCAGGGAAACTGATGACATTTCAAGGTCAGGTTCGAAAACCTGAATCTCATAAAACTTGCATACTGGATCAGACCGAAGTCCTATTCAGTTCAGTGTCCCTTGAGTGCTGGTTCAGCAGCACTCTTCCAGCAGTACTACTTCCTCAGCTACTACTGGAATCTTGGTGTTCAGTAGAATTTGGTAAGCTTTTTTCTTTCATGAATTCTTCTTAGCCTTTTTCAAACCCATGCAACGCTGAAGGCAAAAGTTAACATATCTACATAATTTCTCCATTTTAACTGGGTTGTGTGTGAAATAGCTCCTTTTGTTTGTTTTATACTGATCTTTACAATGGAAGCCCTCTGTTCTTGTATGATGAGCTGCAGTGAGCAATCATACCCTATTCACATTCTCCATCCCACTGGTAATTCTACAGACCACTGTCATATCCTCTATTTGTCCTTATTTGTCTGTTGGAGGAACTGTGGTCTCTTGTTCTTCCTTCAGAAGCCATTCATATCTTAAAATCATACTTGAGACCTTTTTCTGTGCTTGTGTTCATTTAGAGGCGGAGGATCCGAAATTGCGTATAGTCCTTGAGAAACAGGAAAGCACTGTGGATTTATATTGATGTTGACCTGTCTTATCATTCTAGTTCTATGATCTCTTTTTTGAGTGATGTTAGCTAGTTTAGAACCACACAGCAGTATGTTAAGATAGAACTGTCTTCTCCCTGTGTACTTTACTTTGCAGCACTGAATTTCATCTGGCACTTTATAACGGTGTGTCAACATGAGGTCTTTCACTAATCCTTTGCAATTAGCTTTTGACTTTCACTATTCTGAACCAATTAGTATTATCAGAAAACTCTTCCTTATCCATCCTGTCCCTGAATCACTTCTGAATGCACTGAACAACGCAAATCCGCATAGAGCTTGGTGATGTACGTGGAGCTGACCAGGCTTGTCTGCAGTATGCACGAACCTGGGACTTTGTACTTCATCTAATTGCTAAAGTGGTAGTGCAGCTACATAGCTTTGGTATTTGCTAACTCTATTCCTTTAGAAATGTCTTGAAGGTCTGTGGGGAGTTTGAATTGCTTTTCTTCTAGCACTGATGCATTTCAATTTATCTGAACCTTAACATCTGTGTTCAGCAGAAATTCACAGAAGCTAGAGAGCCTCCATGAATTCACAGCTGGCTTTGGAGCAAGCACAAAAAGAGCACTCAACAAAGTTAGCTAGGTCTAAATAGCCCAGCAGCAGATCAGTGGAACAGTGCCCATTTACACCAGCTGACACTGACCAACTCTTACTACCCTTCAGCGAATCGGCTAGAACATGAGAAAGCCTCCAGACTTTGCTTCCAGATATTCCCTTGGGAAAGATGTGAAAATGAAAGGCTTCAGCCCAAAAGATCTGTATGAAAATCAAGGGTCTTGAGTGTTCCTCTTTGTGTCACAAAGCTGTAACTTTAGCATGCTTTTCAATGCCATAACACGTAGCTATGACTGTGAAATCTTAGGAAATGATTTTAATCCTCATTCCTCTGAAAGAAGGATTGTGTCCACAGTATTAGGCTAAAGAGTCTTGATGCTTCTCTTGCACAAAATGTTTCCCATGCAAGGTAGGCTTTACCTTATCCAGAAATATAACAAAAGGAACAAAAGAAAAGCCCAGGCCCACCTGTTACATGGAGAGCAACTATAAACAGGAAGTTGTCTGCAGTGGGACTCTTGAGTTCAAGTAACTGCTAGAGCAGATGCAGTTTCCAGAAAGCTGTGCCTTCTGCTTCTACAAACCCATCACTATCTCTCTTGTGGTGGTGTGGCAGTTGCTTATGGAACGTGATTCTTTTAAAATACACCCTTGGTTTAGTCTGAAAACATCCAGGCCTGATGGGAGGACTCAGGTGGTGGAGAGTGAGATGTACTGTGCAGCAGGATTTCTGAGCGTCTGAGCTGCAAGCTGTGGAGTCCCGCTGAAATCTTATGTCTACCAGCTGGTCTTTCGCTCCCTTGTACATACTTGGTTTCCCCTTCCTAGCACTGGCTTGCAGGATTTCAGGTCTGTCCACATGCTCCCCGATAGGCTGTCCTTGTTTTGTGGCTTGGAATGCAAGCCGTCCTTTGCACTGTAAGTGTACATGCATGCATTTAGCATCTTACTGGGATGGTTCTGGTTATCATGGCATCTGTGCACCCAGCCTGTGAGGAAGGAAAGGGATGTCTCCATTGCGTTATGGGGTGCTGAAGCCTGGGGTAGCTTAAGCTCAAGGTTGCCCAGAAAGCCGGTCTTCCCCATCAATCACTGTGCCTTGTAAACAGTCCTTACTACCCTTCTTTACAAGGATGTTTACAATGGTTTAATTTCCTTGTTGGTGCCTGACAGTGACTTCCAGTTTCTTTTTATCTCTTGCAGAGACACATTTCTTTTAATTCCTCCTTGCGGGATCTGTCAGAAACTGTGGAGGTTTTGAGAGAGAGCGTGGGGAAGCTTATTAAAGAGGTAAGTAGCTCCTTTGTGCTAGAGGAATACATTGGTGTGGTGGCTGCGCTAGCCGGTGGTCGAGTACAAGGAGCACAAGTCCCCTTGGTGTAACTCAAAGTCAAACCCGTTGCTGTTTCTGAAACTTCCCCACCATCCTACAACCATTGTCCCCGTGTCAGTAGAGGTAGCACCTGCTGTGCAACCCCTTGGTGCACAGAACTTCAAGTTATGGACACCATAGGAGTTCCTGAGGTGTGTGGGTAAAGACTGGGTCCTCCCCGGAGGCACAGGAGTTAAGTTTTCTGTGGGGTTTACTTTCTCAGCAGTGGCCCAACAGTTGCCTTTACAATATATCTGCTGACTAGCAGTGCCTTGCAGACTTTATGTCGGGGTTTGCCTCCTTTCAGTTTTTTCGCTCAGTTGCCAACCACACTAGCCGTGTTACTGAGTTTGTAGATGCTGGCCCCTGGGTATGGTGAGGGTACGGCATGGGGAAGAGATGTTGTGGATGTTATAACTTAGCAACTGCAGGGTACTGTTTTGTCTTTGGATAACTTCTTTTTTCAGGCAGAGATTATTTTGTGAACTTTGTGGGGCACCCAGTGCAATGGTATCGCACCACTGAGAAAGGCTCTGGCAAAAAATAGCGATTTGCAGAGGCAAAGTGACATTACAGAGACTGTTTTTGCAGGTGAAATGATGGATTAAGAAAAAGGCCTTGCATGCGCAGCGTGAGTCAGAAGTCCAAAACAATTTTTTTTTTTCGGAGGCAGAAACGTCTTAGTTGCTTTTTCGCTGGCTCTGACTTTGAAGTTGAAGTGCTGCTACTAGGCAAAAACATTCTCTCCCTCTAGCAGAAGTCACAGCCATCTAAACTAAACAATACCTCCTCCTCCGCCTCCTCCCCTCCGCGAGTCTTCCGTCCGTCCGTGCATCGAGCGAGGCAGCCGCAGAGCCATGAACGGCAGTAACCCCTGGGAGCACGCGGAGTAGCGGGTCACTTCAGGTTAGCGTGCGCTCCCCTCCCACGGAGGGGCGGCTGCCGGGAGCCAGCGCCATGCCAGCCAACAATTCCTGGCACGCGTCCCTCGCCCAGTCCCAGAACCTGCCGCCGGCTCCCATTTACAGTGAAATTAAGATGATTCCGGGATCGGCTTCAGTTAAGACCATGGCAGAGCTCTCGCTGCTAGCGGGAGGCTGCCCTTAAGAGTTTGGTTACAGCTGTTTCCCGTTACGTCACTTAAGCTTGCCTTTTTTTCTTTTCTCTTTTTTTTTCTTGTCTGGGATAAAAATAATTGAAACCATGTGATGTTCAGTTTGCTGATGTGGCTGAAAATGGCCCAGGGTAGCGTGCCTTTTGCTTGGCAGCTGTTTTGGGTAGGACTACCTTTTATGCTGCACTGTTACTGTGCAAACAAAGGCAGCATTTTCCTTCGCATACAGCGTGAGCAGCTCCAGATGGCTTGACCGAAAGTTACTTCTTATTGTCTGGCAGGCTGATTTCTGTGTGAAAAGGAGGGACTCGCTCCCTTGTTTCTCAGGGCAGCAGCTTGAGTGGGTGGAGAGAGCTATTGTTTGTGCCACATCTAGAAGCCTTTCTAGCAAAGAATTTTAATTAGAGAATGGTCTGAAAAAAATATTTGTCTCTTATGGTGGGGATTGGGTCTGTGTCCCTGTGCTCTTTAAATCAACCTAGGAGGACAGATTAAACTCTGATAGTAAGGGCAACTTTTAAGAAACGCTCAGCCAGGTCTGATATCTGGGAGAAATAGTTCAGTAACGGTTCACATGTGTGAAATACTTGCTTCCAGTGGTGTGAACAGAGCAGCTCTGCACACCTATTGTAAAACTGCTGCTGCCAAAGATGAAAAAAGCCACTTGCTCAAACTTATAAAAATACTTTTGTTAATGCAATCCCTCTGCAAGATAGTTAACATTTAATACTGTTGCGGCAATTAGCTACCCTTTCTATTTCTGTAGCTTTGCTTATCCTAAGGAGTTGATGGTACTTTAGCTAAAGCAGTTGACTTTCTACTAAGGAAAAATCAGCTGTCTTACCTGAGGTGCCAAAACCTCCCCAGAGTGTCCCTTTGAATTGGAGACTCAAACTGTCACACCTGAAGGGTGGCCGTGGCCTTTTGGGTTAGGAAGCACCAAATCCAAAATCCACATGAGTATATTTAACCAACTACAGCTGTTGTCTCGCACTTTTTTTTCCACTCATGTCCTATGATGTTAGTGTCCTGTCCCTGAACCTGTGGAGCCAGATTGGTTGGCACCAGGGTGCAGACAAAGGCACCAGTGAGTAGTGAGGAAATGAAAGTATGCTTGAAGCAAGTCTGGACATAAGTACTGAATCCCCAGGTTTTAGCTGTTCTCACAGCTGTCTTCCATCATATCAATATGTCATGTGTTTTCAGGCAGCTAAAAATAGAGGCTCCTTGTGTATGTGACACAAAATAGCTCTTGTTTAGCATCAAGATTTTTTGTCCAGATGTTGGCACATCTAGAGCATGCAGAGTACTACAAATGAACACAAAGGGTCAGGTTTACCTACAGTGTAAGTAAGACCAGAGACCCTGGATGTGCTTACCTTGGATGAACTGGGGTTGGATTGTTATGAGACACCATTGCTTTCTGGCTTGTTGTTGGCTGGCTTTACTAACTGTCCTAGACTTTGAATACCTGCATTTTATTTAAACAGAAGTGACAAAACCAAGACACAATGAGCAGAATTGGCTCTGAAAACAGAGCAATTGGGCCATCTAAAATTGTTTCTGAGAAGATGCATCTGATGAGCAATTACAAATAGGTGTCTCAGCAGCCCTGCTTGCCCTTATTAGTGCACGTCGCTATTCTGGGCAGCACAGCAAGAACATCAATTCATGTCACCTGATATTCAGTGTCAGTCAAGAAATCAGATCGAATGTTAGAAAATATTTAGAAAAGGATGGAGAACCAACTATGAAAGATGTTACTATGACACTATATAAATCCATGGTTTACTCTCCTGTTTGATATGGAGTACAGATCTAGGCACTTTGTCTCCAAAAAGCAGTAGTGGAACTGGAAAAATTTCAGAGAAAGACAATGGGGATGTTTAGAAGTGGAATGACTTTCAAGTAAGGAACAAGAGAGTATGCTGGGACTTGTCAGCCTGGTAAAGAGAAGAGTTGGGGATATGACAGAGGTGTATAGAGTTGAGTGGCCCACGGAAAAAGAGATAGGGACTGAATGTTCGCTGTCTCTTCCAGTGCAAAAAGTATGGCACCAATTGAAGCTAAAGGTAGCCAAGTTTAGGAGAGGGAGATGAGGTTCTTTCCAGCTATATGTTGGATGCTAAATATTTGCAGATGTTCAAATACCGTGGAAGACATTCATTGTGAGTTAGCAAATAGACAGAAGTTCCCTGAGCTGAAAATAATTGGAATCTGGAAGGTTACTTGAGGGAAGTATCTGTTCTAGGCCTTGCCTTATTGTTTCCTAACATCCACTTCCTGTCACCATTGCAGAGGTTACTGAGCTAAACAGACTTCTGGTGTGTATGGACAGACTTCTATTTTCTTACGTCTCCAGCCAGAGAGTCTGAGAGTAGTGGTTTAGTGTAACATGAAAGTAGCGTTCATGGATGTGTTGTTTTTCTCTTTGTGGTGAGCCTGGCCATATCTCTGAGTATGGAGATGTTAATGCAGTGTCTTAGGCTGAGCAGCTGGTGCTTTTGCTCATGACAGATACTGCAGGTAGCTGCTACACCAAACAGATGAGTCTTGGAAGTACAGGTCTTCCCTGTCAGCTGTGACAGTTGCATCTCTGTGCCTGGTGTCAGGCAAGCAGGGCAGGAGAACGCTTCTGACTGTGGCTGGCTGCATGCTCTGTGAAGTAAAGGCACACACTGTGATGAGGCCTGAGGGTTGAGTTGGGCTTGTTTTCAAGGGCTTTCAGCAATGCTGTTGACAAAGGGGCAGGGAGGTGCTGGGGCAGGGAGAGCATTACTGGTCTCGGAGGTCAGACTTTGCCTGGTGTACATCAGTGGAGGCTTGCTGACCCCGGTGGAGTTGTGCCAGGTGACACTGCCAGAACACTGGGGCCTGCAGCTCAGCAAGGCTGGGTCTGATTAGCTGCACTCACTCCATGTTATTTCCTTATTCCCTCTTCTGACTTGCTCCACCCCAGAGTGAGGGGACACTGCTGGAATGTGAGCTGTTGTGCAACCAGAGAAGTGGCTTCCATGTGAGAGGGCAGGGAAGGCAAGAACCACCCATGAAATTGAAGAAAACTTGCAGTAAAGAGCTTGACAAGGTCATGGTCCTATGTATGTACAAAAGAGACTTTGCTCTACGTTTTCCCACTGTGGTGGGGGGAAACATGCTTTCCCTGGTCTCTCCTGTTTGCGTTGCATCCAGTGGGATTCTCATCTGTCTGAAAACAGATGTGTGCTTTGAAGGAGAATGGCAGGATCTTTTGCCTTCACTAATCCTGTTCCTATCCCTGTCTCCATTCTTCTCGCATGTCCCCCTCCAGTTGCTGAGCATGAAGAGCTGGAGTGACATGAGGCAAGAGGTTATGTTCCTGACCAACGTGAATGCCTCAGACTCCTCTACGGAGATCTACCAGGCTGTGTCACGTATTGTGTGTGGCCATCCTGAAGGTGGAGGGCTCAAAATTAAATCCCTCAACTGGTATGAGGACAACAATTACAAAGCACTGTTTGGAGGCAACAGCACTGAAGATGATTTAACTAACTTCTATGATAACTCCACAAGTAAGTGTAACCCTGTTGTGGCCTAAGGTCCCGCCTACTCTGTGGCAGTAATAACTACTATTTTCCAAACTTCCACTGATGAACACAAGTGGTCCTAAGGGTCAGCATACCTGCTGCTGTTTCAGAAAAGTATACACATGCTATCTGAACAGCCAGCCGCTGCCTACTGCATTTATCCTTAAGGCCAGCAAGCATATCAAGATGCAAGGGATTCCCAAGGGCCTTGTGTAGAGTCCACTGAAGGCTACATGGAGCTCCTTCAAGGGAATGGAGAGCACAGTCACATGCAGCCTTTGGAAATCTGACCTTTCCTGGGCAAATTTTGCCATGCAGTGGGTTGCATGGGCATTGCAGATGAGTGTGGCTGTTAAGGCTGGAGGCTGTACAGATACTCCAAGCTTGCTGGGCAGACTGTGAAGGCTCAGGCTGAAAAGGGCATTTTGTGGAGCTTTGCCGCAGAGGAGGGTTTTTTTATGACAGCTGTTCTGCTGTCAGCTGTGACCGTCCTTAAAGTACACACAAATGGGGAATGTGCCTCCTGCAGTTGTCACGGTGCTATTCAGCCACTCACCCCGTCCTTTCCTCCTCAGCACCCTACTGTAATGAGCTGATGAAGAACCTGGAATCCAGCCCACTTTCCAGAATTATTTGGAGGGCTTTGAAACCCTTGCTGATTGGGAAGGTCTTGTACACTCCAGACACACCAGCCATAAGGAAGGTCATGACTGAGGTAACTCTAACCCTATCCTCTGATATGCAGCGTGAGGTATGTGCTCTGGCTGTACAGCTAAGCTGCTCTGTGTTAAACTGGGCCCAAATGCAAGTCTAGAAAGGCTTGTCCGCAAAGCACAGCCTCCCTAGTCTCTCACCTCCCAAACTCTTGCTGCCAAAGGCTCAAGAAGAAAAGGCCAGCCTGAACTCTGTTTCTAGACCTTGCTGGAAACATTTGTGGTGGTACTGTTTCATTACCCACAGTCTTTGCAACTCTGATGTGGGATACAGGACTGGAAAAGACCTTGATAAGCCTTCAGGTGTCTTGTGTCTTTCCTCTCCTCCACTGCAGGCTGGTCAGTTGATCCTTAATCATTTCCGACAGCGGTTTACCTGATGTGCTGTCTAATTCCCCAGGCTCCCTCAGCAGACTCTTCTAGCACATGGGGAGTGGCTGCCTTGATGTGCCCTTCATCTCCAAGCAGGAATCATTCTCCACCAAGCCTTAAGGGCAGTGCTCTGAGCAGGCACTGCCCAGCCACAGGCATCCTCACTCCCTTTTGTATGTTTCCTTCCATACTGACATGACTTTCCTTACTCCTGTCTTTGTGGAAGCTGAGTTGCTGTTTGAATATAAGCAACACCCAGTACTTCACTTGACGGGTCAATGCACCCTCTCAGCCCACAGTGGGTCTGAGCCTGGTTTTGGAAATAACCATCCTCTCCTCTTTGCCAACAGGTGAACAGGACGTTCCAGGAGCTGGGTGTGTTTCGTGACCTCGGCGGAATGTGGGAGGAGATAAGCCCAAAGATCTGGACGTTTATGGAGAGTAGTCCGGAAATGGATTTGGTTCGGGTCAGTATGCTGTTCTTGCCAGAACCACTACCATAGTCTTCTGCAATAGGTGATGAAATATTTATTTTAGATGGTGCTTCAGTGCTTATCTGGGCAGATAAATAGTATGGATGTGACCCCCTTTTTGAAGAACGTTGTGATTGTACCAATCTTGCCTTGTGCTGGGCACTCCTTCATGTAGCATCCTGCCACAAACAGGAGCAGAGCGTGTTTAACAGTTGTTTCTAATCTACCTCTGTGGGGAAGTGTGCTATTTCTTCCACGCTGTTGCCCTAATGCTGTGTAAATATCTGACTGGTGGTATTTTTGTAAACTGGGGACCTGTGGAGCTGGTGACATGTTCAGCTGTCTGTGCTGTGCACTCCTCCATAAAAGTGCTCTCTAGAGCAGCTGCTTTCGTGATTGCAGCAAAGCGAGCCACCATATACCTAGATCAGATCCTGGAACATGTCAGGTGGCCTCAGGCCCCATTGAGTACAGTAAAATTTGAATGGTTATTGTGTTAGAGCTAAACCTAGATGCCTGTTGGTCATCTGGCGCAAACCTTGTAAAAACTTCATTTGGGTTTGCATGGTACACTTAATTTAGTAATAGTTAGGTGTTCACAAGGAAAGAGGAAACATCACCCTGCAGCTGATTACTTGTAACATGCTATGCATACAAGACCATGAAGAAGGGGTTGGGAGTTTTGTTCGGATTTGCCACGCTTTCTGCTATCCTGTTGGCTCCCCAGAAGACCTGCGTTACTAGAGCATTATCTGCTTATTAAAAGTACGAGAGGCTTGGTTCACTTTGCTTCCCTCAGGTGTAACTATGGGGGTGGGTCTTTGCACCTCTGCGCTGGTGTATTTGGAAAAGCAGTGATCTAAAACTGTAATAGCACAACAGAAAAGCTGTTGCAGAGTAGCTTTTCCTGCCATCTCTCTAAGGCAGCCGGGTGGGTGTCATAGCACAGATGTTACACAGAGATCTCCCCGGGTCTATTAAGCCTTGAAGTTCATTCCTTGTTGATCCCAATGTAATGATGTGCAGAATAGTCTCTGACCTGTCCTGTTGCACATCCCCATGAACATGACATACTAGGGAGGACAAAGACATCATTTTTGTTACTCCTGTGCTTCTGCTGGCTTTATAAAAGTTACTTCTGTAGATACTGGCAGCAGGGAGATGAGAAGCAGGCTCACCAGTTGTAAATTGAACTGTTTGCTGCAGCGAGTGCTGACAAAGTCAGGATTTGGCTTTTGGTTTGCAGTTGTGTTCTTTGAAAAGTGAATGTTGCCGCCTTTTTTTTTTAAATGAGCCCTAGGTTTTTACTGATTCTGTATTTTATCCTTATTGTTAACTCTGCTGGCTCTGGTGGTTAGTTCTTGATCTTCCCAACAGTCTGGTCTCTTCCCCTGTACTGGCGCAGAAGCAGGGGTCCCTGTGCGGTCACCTGCTGCAGTTCATGCACGCAGCAGTACAGCATTGAGAGCGCCTGGGCAGCTCCCAGGCAGCATCCTGTTCAGTTTAGCGATGCAGCACAGATCACTTATACATGAATAGGCTAAAACACACAGCTGCCTCTTTGGGGCTACTCTCCTCTGCTGTTTGCAAGTCCCTGAGGCTGCCGTACTGTCAGGTTGTCACCTCCCAGCTTTCTGGGTTGCGGAACGTGTTTGGTATATTCCGTTCTGCAGTAGAGGAAGGAGCTTTTCTCAGTCACCTCTGGCACTTGCAGCCTGTTGCTAGTGCAGCTGCTAAATCCAGGGAGGATGAGATGTGCCCCCCTGAGCTACTGTTTGTTCACGTTGCTGCTGGACAAGATGTGGCCGAGCCCCTTGCCTGCCAGTGTGGTGCCCTTCCTGCGAGGGAGGGTGGGGTGAGCCAGCCTCGGGAGGCCAAGCACGAGGAGAGCGCCGCGCTGCCGATCCCTGTTTGTTCGGATTTCCCTTTCGCGTGTTCTCCTTTGTCAGCTTGGCCTGTTCTGTTTTCCCGGTTTGTGATTCTGTTTTTGTAACCATGTGACCCATTGCTTTTGGGTTTGTTGCTAACAGCTGTGTGTGGGGAAGCTCCTCACCTCTCTGCTTCATTCTTTGTTCTGGCAGAAATTCCATTTCCTGTTTTTATTGGTTATGATTTTGTTTTCTCTCTTGTGCTGGCTTTTTCCTCTCCTTCCATTGAGCTGTATCCCTTACAGTTAATGCTGCCTTCCTACCTTCCCTTATATTGCTGCCTACAGGTCTCGGTTCTACTATAATGCCAGGTGCTCCTACCTGGACTGCACTTGTACAGGGTGTTGCATACACACATAGTGGGGCCACAGCCAATCCTCCAAAAGTTAGGAGCTAAACCAGACGAAAACAGCACTGTGCCAGGTGGGAGAACTGTGAGGCAGGACATCATTTCAGCCAGACCCAATGGCCCAGCAGAAAAGCACATAAGAAAGCCACACGGGTTTTGGTGCTGGTATTTCTGTTTAGTACCTGGAGAACTCAGCCTCTGGCTGTGTCTTACCCTCTCTCCATCCCGGCGGGGAGTAGAAGAGGCCAGCAGAGCTTGGCAACCACTGGTCAGCCAAATGCATTTCTTCTGAGTATATTTCTTCCTCCTCTGTATCTTGCAAGACCTCCTCGGTGCAAGACCCGTTGGCACGTGGAGAGTGGGGAAGGCATGCGTGGGTTTTGCTGTCTGCTTCAGTTCTCACCTGCCCGAGGAGCCCGGGACGCGGCTGCCACCTAGGGCAGAGCTGAGGCTGGGCAGCACTCGCTGTGTTTTCCCAGAGCGCGGGGCTGCGCATGGCTCTCTGCTGCCCTCTCCATGGAAAAGATGTGGCGAGACGTGGAGACAGCAAGGCAGCCTGCGAAGCGTGCCTGATAGCTTAGCTGCACTGGGAGAAGCACATCATTTCAGTGGAAGAGCAAGGAGGTGCCCAGAGCTGTCAGGACCCCCGCCCAGGCTGAGCTTCTCAGTATGGCAGAGGGCTTCTGTTTGGAGAAATACAACTTGCATGGTTGAAAGAGGGTATGAGTAGCAGAGGGAGCATCAGCACAGGGAGACAAAGCGACTTGCTTGGCACTCAGTAGCAGACAGCAGAAATGAGACCTCCTGACTACCAGGTGAAGTGGCTGGAGCTCCCAACTGGCGCTCGGAGGTGTCTGGCCTCTGTGCTGGTGATGGAGGTGAGCGCTTATGGAGGCGTGCTGCTCACTCCCCCCTGACACATGGGCATCCCCACAGCTGCCTTGCGGCCAGTTGGTTGTGGGTCCTGAAGGGAGCTCTGGTTTAACGTCAGTGCTTCCTGTGCTTTTTTAAAGATGTTTTCCCCAGTAATGCTTATTTTCATGATAAGGGGGGAGATCCAACAGGAATTCTCAATATAACTATTTCCTCTTTTATAAAAATAACCACAGACGCTGCTGAAAGGCAGAGCTCTCTGGGACCTGCGTGTGCCAGCTTCCAACTGGACGGTGGATGACATTGCCCGTTTCCTGTCAAAGCATTCGGACGAGACTGAGACAGATAATGGATCGGTGTACACCTGGGTGGATGCCTTCAATGAGACAGACAGGGCTATTCAGACCATCTCCCGCTTCATGGAGGTGAGACAGTGCTATAGTGTGGGCAAGGAGCTGGGGGATGGCAGCAGCTTGAACTCCACTCGGGTGGTGGGGTGGCTTCTAGGAAGAGAAGATCTATGTTCTTCAGTCCCTGTTCCATAAATTACCAGGCTATGCGGGGCTGAGTGCACAGTATGTTAGAAAATAGCATTTATTCATGTACCTGAATATAGATGTGGGAAACTAACTGTAGGCCTTATTCTTGAAGCTCTTGCTTTGGCCATTGCTTGTGGTTTCCCACCCTGTTGTTACTGGGTGACTAAAAGTGGCTGCTCACTTCAGCCGTGGAGCAGCTCATATTTCTGTCTGGGTTTTTAGCTGGGGACTGCAGTGAAGCTAGCAGCTGCTTTAAGCTGAGGAAGATGCAGTGAATAATGAAACTTGTTTTACTTGTTACTCAGTCATTTGGGCAGATGAGTGCAAACAGAAACAGTTTTTGGCCTGTTAGGGGCCTGGTCCAAAGTCTTTGGGAGTCTAGCCACTGATTTTTAGAGGCTTTGAATCAGACCTAGCTTATCAGTAACAGAAAATAAATAAGACTTCATCTATGAAAATTGATGCTTGGATGGAATCCTATAGCTACCACTACAATGCTTCCTAACCTCTGGTCCAGAAAATACCTTTGTTTTTTTTTGTCAGTGAACCTGTTTGACTGGCAGGTGACCAGTAAGCAGGAAGAAATGACGTGTCTAGCAACTTGCTAGGCTACTGTGAGCCATTGCAAAGTAGTCCAGTGCTACAGCCTTTTCATGGGCGTGGCATTAGTATTGCAGAGTTCTCCTTTTTTGTCTCTCCCAAACTTAAAGTATGTTCTGGTTTGACCTAATCCCATAAACACTTCCAAATCTGTCCCTGTGTAGTGTGTCAACTTGGACAAACTGGAGCCTGTGGCGACAGAAGTCCGGCTTATAAACAAGTCCTTGGAGCTTCTGGATGAAAGGAGGTTCTGGGCTGGTCTTGTCTTCTCTGAAATAGCTCCTAACAGCACAGAGCTCCCTCAACATGTGAAATACAAGATACGCATGGACATTGACAATGTGGAAAGGACCAATAAGATCAAGGATGGGTGAGGCCTGACGTATACTGCCTTATGAACAATTTCTTACTAGGGTTGAACTGACTGAGGATTTCTAACAGAAATGTCTTGTTCACTCGGCAGGTACTGGGATCCTGGTCCCCGTGCTGACCCCTTTGAGGACATGCGCTATGTCTGGGGAGGCTTTGCATACCTGCAGGATGTGGTAGAACAGGCCATCATCAGAGTGCAAACAGGCACAGAGAAGAAGACAGGAGTTTATGTGCAGCAGATGCCCTATCCGTGTTATGTGGATGACATGTATGTATACTGTCTCCTGTATCCCAGGAGCATTCTGGCATGGGAAGCATGGGCTTTTGTCTCTCCTCAGGCATGGCTTACTGTGTCCCTATTGTCAGTGTGGGAGCAGATCTCCTTAGACTCCCTAATCCCTGAATTAGGGCTTCTGTATGGAGCACTAGGGATTTAGGATATGTAATGTGGAGCCTTTCCTAGCAGAGATCTGTACAGGACTTCCACGTGCAGAGTGGAAGGATGATAGCAAGAGTGCGTTCCTGAGATGTGCCCATATCCCCAAACCTGATACAGACAAAACTAGCACTGGGAAAAAAAGCAGAGACCTAAGCACAGGAGAGTGGAAGGAGGACAGCTGAGAGCAGTCCCCAGGAAAAGCAGCTCTTTGCACCTGCTCTTCAGCTGAGCCAGAACTACAACTCCAGCTCCCACTCAGGGCTGGTGATGTGCTTGAGAACCATCAGCCTCACCTTGTGTTGAGACATTGATGCTGTGTCATGCTCTGCACTTGGGCTGCTTTGTGTAGTGAAGCATTAGTTATCATGCTCTGCTAGCTCTTAGGTGGTACCCAAGGTCACACTGATATTTCTCAGTTTGTTCTCCTGGCCCCTTTCTTCCTTCTCTCAGATTTCTGCGTGTCATGAGCCGCTCCATGCCTCTCTTCATGATTTTAGCCTGGATCTACTCAGTAGCTGTGATAATTAAGGGCATTGTGTATGAGAAGGAAGCCCGGCTGAAGGAGACAATGAGGATTATGGGCCTTGACAATGGCATCCTTTGGCTCAGCTGGTTCATTAGCAGCCTCATCCCTCTCCTGATGAGTGCAGGTCTGCTGGTGCTGATCCTCAAGGTGAGCTCACTGGTTTGGTCTCTGGCAGCAGAATCCAGAGCCTTGATGTGCAGTGGCCTGCACTGGCACAGTGGGGAGGAGGCAGTGGGTGTTGGCTGATCAGCAACTCTTTGGGAGCAGGATTTTGCAACCAAAATAGAGCTGAGTTGCTGAAAACAGCAAGAGGGGCTGTGATAGATTTGGTGCCGTTGAAAATGTGCCTCTGGTACTGCCTCACTTCTGGAATGCTGCTGTGCAAGTTGCAGCAAGCCCAGCTTCCCCTTAGTAGCAGCACTGCAGATCTGCTTGTACAAGAGCCATCTTGGAGAGCCTTTCAAAGCCTGATGCACCTGTTGTTCTCCTGCCAGGTGGGGAATCTGCTGCCTTACAGCGACCCTAGTGTGGTGTTTGTTTTCCTCTCGATCTTCGCCGTTGTGACCATCCTCCAGTGCTTCCTCATCAGCACCGTGTTCTCCAGGGCCAACTTGGCAGCTGCCTCTGGGGGCATTGTGTATTTCACACTGTACCTACCCTATGTGCTGTGTGTTGCCTGGCAGGACTATGTCAGCTTCTCGCTCAAGATCTTTGCGGTAAGCCTCAAGGAAACTGTCTGGGGCACTGGACCTCCACCACTATGGCACCCAATAGCTCTCTAGTTGGACACTGATAATTGCCATGGAGGGGGCTATAGGAGGATAATTTTACAGTGTAAGAGGCTACCAGGGCTGAGCTTAGTAAAGAGGCTGATAGAAACTGCTGTGAGGGTTTTGTTGGCTTTGGTAGGAGAAGTAATTCAACTGCGTTAAGCTCCCTTGATCCCTGTATGCTGTGATGCTGTACCACCAGATGTGCAGAGTTTCAGGAACCATCTGACTTTCCTCTCCACAGCACTTCTTACCTGCCTGGAGAGGGTGGCCTAGTGGTGTCTTCCCTCACATGAAAGTCCAAAGCGTAATGGAAGGAATAGGGAAACAAACTGATTTCTGGGTGGTGATCCAGCAGAGATTTCAGGCTTTACTTGCTTGAATGAAACAAAGATGGAGTCTGCCACTTCATCTCTGCAAATCTGCTCATGCTCCTTGGATCTTTGACTTTTCCTATACGGCCTACAGACCATATCCCTTAGCCTTGCGCTAGAGCTGAGCTGCCCAGTTAGTGAGTAGTTGTGAAAAACTTGATGTGCGTTCATGCTTCCCATTTGCAGAGCCTGTTGTCTCCAGTAGCCTTTGGCTTTGGTTGCGAGTACTTTGCATTGTTTGAAGAGCAAGGAGTTGGTGTTCAGTGGGACAACTTCTTTGAGAGCCCGCTGGAAGAAGATGGCTTTAGCATCACCACATCTGCTGTCATGATGTTGTTTGACACATTCCTGTATGGAGTCATGACCTGGTACATTGAGTCTGTCTTCCCAGGTGAGGTCTCTTTCTGGGGGAGGGTCATACCTTCACACTTTCACATGGATCCTCTTGCCCTACTCCTTTTGACAAGGTGCAAAATGGGCCCATTTTTAAGCAGAGCTGCAGAAAAGATCATAGAGGAAAACCCTATACCAGCAGCACAGGAAGCCTGTCGTGGCTCTTAGCAGTGACTGTTTTGCAACACAGAAACTGTGCGCCATTGTGGTGATGGCTAAGCTAGCCCCAGAAGCTTTGGTGCACTCAGCTGTTCACTTCTCTGAACTGCTAATTCCACAGACCCTGCTGAAAGGGAGGCATTGAGAATATCAGCACCACGTATGTCTGCTTAACACCTTCCAGCATAGGACCTCTAACCCTAAAATGAAGTTTTGGAAGAGAGATGGTTCTTACCTTTACCCTGAAGACTGGCAGTGTCTTCATCAGTAAAGATCTCCTTAGTCCTGCCCAACCTAGAGGCTTACTGGGGGTGGAATACTTCCCTTCTCATTGTGAAAGCTAACATGAGAAAATGGTCTGCTGCAGTTGGGCTTATGTCACGCTTTTCTCTTTTCAGGCCAGTATGGCATTCCCAGACCCTGGTACTTTCCTTTCACAAAGTCCTATTGGTTTGGCGAAGAGCCACAGGACAGGCAGCCCCTTCATCCTGACCAGAAGGGGCCTTCAGAAGGTAAGTGTTGGACGTGAAAGAGACCTTCTACAGTGAAGTTCTGGGGTCTCCCTCTTTGAAAGGAGGGTTCAAGGGAAGCAGGACTGGCATGGCTAAGGTGAAAACGGTCATCCATTTGTTCTCAGTTTGAGTACACTGCTCAGTTAGGTGTATCCAGAGGAACCCAAGGTACTTAGCCAGGTGGGTAATCCAGCCTTGTAGTTAGGAATTCCTCTTATTGTTGCTGACCTTGGTGACACTGTAGATTTTCAACCTCCAGATGAAGCCAATATTGTGAGAAGAGCTAAAAGGCAATTTCTGTGGAAGGTTCCTGCCACTGAGGAAGAAATGTGGTCAGTTCTTTGGATAGCTCATTTCTCCCTGGATCTCCACAGATTTGGAGGAATGTGGTGTTTGTTAGAACTCCCACACAGTTAAATAATGCTGTTTAAACCCATTATATCCCCCTCTGCTTTGCTTTGTTTTCCTTCCAGTCTGCAAGGAGGAAGAGCCTATGCATCTGAGCCTTGGTGTTTCCATCCAGAACCTCATAAAGGTTTATCGTGATGGCAAGAAAGTTGCTGTAGATGGTCTCACACTGAACTTCTATGAAGGGCAGATCACATCCTTTCTGGGACATAATGGAGCAGGAAAAACCACTACCATGTAAGATCAACATAATGCCTTAAGAAAGTAGGGGAAGTGGCTCTGAATACTACTGTTCCTATCAATATGGTGCAGGTGGCTGTACAACTGCAATGGAGCTCTGCTGATGGTGCTTCATTGATTTCAGTGGAGCTTAGCTGATTTACTCCAGTTGTGTAGCTGCCTCACAAGATGCACAGATATGGGGGACTGAAACTGGAGGTGGTTCAGGATGAGGCTGTGCCTGAATGCATCTGCTGGCAGCATTTTTTTTAGTAAATCCATTTGTGATTCTGACTTATCATTGTAAGGAAATGACTTGAGCTTGAAAGGACAGGAAGCTTTTAGAGAAAAAGATACTTCCTTCAAACAGCATCATGTGGGTGTGCTTTAATCACTGTATTAAAACCACTGGAGCCAATTTTTCATCTATTAGTGAGATGTTTCTCAGACTACTTCCCTAATGTGGGAGTTCTCAGGGACTTTCACCCACTCTTCATTCATCTATCCTAGCATGTACAGCAGCCACTTCTTAGTGGTGGAACCTGCATATCTGTTGTCTTTGTTCTTCAGGTCCATCTTGACTGGCTTGTTCCCTCCAACCTCGGGTACTGCCTTCATCCTGGGCAAAGATATCCGCTCTGAGCTCAGCACCATCAGGCAAAACTTGGGTGTCTGTCCACAACACAATGTGCTGTTTGACTTGTGAGTAGTATCCATTAGATGCAGGGCTGGTGTTATCCAACAGTTGTTTGGGTTCCTAGTGTGCTTTCAGCTAGGACAGACATATCTTTAGCTGTGTGGATGGTGACAGACAGCGGGGTGGTGCGCGATTGATGCAAGGACACTTTGTTAGTGGCTTCGTACATGCCTATGAATTATCAACAAGAGCCCACTCTTTTATCTTTCTCCTCTTTAAGGAAATCTGCTACACTAAACTTAACTAGGCCAAACATTTCCACCGTGCCTGCTGATTTGGCATGTTATGGTTACTCTGTCAAATACCTTTAAAAGGAGGAGTATTTGCATTGGTGCTGAGTAGCCACACTCTGAAATCTGTCCCAAGCTGAGCACACCCAATCCGTAGCTGCTGTCTGAAACCTTGGCTTTAAGAGATGTTTTCCCAGGCAAACAAATGTGCTTGCTGTAGTGCTAATAATGCAAGGGATGAATCCCAGCATGGTGTTCTCAGCTGTGCCCTGAGTCTGCTCTTGTTCACTAGGCTGACTGTGGAGGAGCACATCTGGTTCTATGCTCGGCTCAAAGGGCTGCCGGAAAAGAAGGTGAAAGAGGAAATGGAGCAGATGGCAATGGATGTTGGTTTGCCTCACAAACTGAAAGCCAGGACAAGCAAACTCTCTGGTAGGTTCAGCAGCTCCCTCAGTCCCAGAAAGACACTCTCAGGAGAGCTTGATAGAGGCTGCATCCAGATCTTGGCTGGATCCTCCAGTTAAGTACACAAGCTACCACACAACCAGGCACTTGAAAAATTAATGGTTTATTAAGCACCTAATCATCATATATATTAGTAAATGTAACCATGTTAGAGTATTTTATGCTATCTAATGCCATAAAAAGTCAGTCACTTTCTATGAGTATTCTGTACTTGTTTCCATCGTGACATGGGCATTCACTCTCACCATGGAATTTGCGTACCTGTGATAAAGCTACCCATGATACTTGTTCTCCAAATGCTTACTTGTATGTTTGGGTTTTATGGACTTAGGTGAGGGTGGCTCAGACCATAACCTCCAAGTCACATGCTGTTTGTGAACAGTATGCGCACTTTTTATGTTGACTTCTGCTTCAGTTGACATCCTGGAGTGTCCTTCCCCTTTGTTCTGGAATGCCAGGATTGCTGTATCAGTCTGTACCAGATAGCTGAGGGACTGAGACTGCTTGGTCTGTGACTCAACTATCAGCACAGATTGCACATTTGGCCTTGGGAAGGGAGAGCAGATGGCCACAGGTTGGCTTCACTGTTAAAGAGTATAACATAATTCGTCACTGCTGCCTCTGACACACTTCTGCAGGAGAGGAGTCTCTTGGGGACCTACTGCTGTAGCTCAGGCTTCTAGAGACCAGTGCTCCAGATCCTCCAATATGGTTAGGCCTCCAAGCAGGGAATTTGCTACTGCTAATATTAAGATGCGTGTAACTCATTTATAGAAGGGCTTGCAAGACATAGTTTCCTGTAGAGGGGGTAGAATTGGGCTTCACTGGGGGAAAACCATCCAGATGAATTATCCCCTGATGAATTATCCCTGCAGTTGATGGGACCCTGAAGACCTGAAGAAGTAGCAGCACTCAGTCTTCTCAGTTTTCAATTCTGCTTTCTCTTGGAGAGCTCAATTTCCACTGTGCTGCACTCATTGCTGTTCCCCTGCTGTCTGTGTCAGCCTGAATGTCTCTTTCTCGTGCCTGTCAGGTGGCATGCAGAGGAAGCTCTCAGTTGCCTTAGCCTTTGTTGGTGGCTCCAAGGTCGTCATTCTGGATGAGCCCACAGCTGGGGTGGATCCTTATTCTCGCAGAGGGATATGGGAACTGCTTCTGAAGTATCGGCAAGGTATGTGGTCTTTTCCTGTACTCCCAATGAAATGTGTCATGGAAAGCAAAAGAAAATCGATCTCTGATTCATGACTGTTCCCAGAATAACAATGTGTCTTTGCAACTCTGTTGTTGCCTGCACTAAGGAAGGAACAAAGAGCGTGTTGGACAAGCACGTTCTGATCTCTTACCTGTCCTCATTTCTCACCCCATTCATGTCAGAACTCATGCACAAAGCTCCTCACAGGATCATGAGGATAGTTAAAGGCAGCCTTTAATTATCTCTTTGCTTTAACTATCACCCTTTGCTTGCAGCAGTGTCCTGTCTTAATGCAGCCATGCCTGCTGATGTGAAATTAAGCCACTTTAGTTAAGAATGGCAAAAGTGTGCCGAGAGTGGGGAGAATATACCTGTGACAGCAGTTGTGAGCCTTTTCCATACTGCTAACCTTGTTCAAATGAGCTTCAACTTGGGGCATGAACCTCCCATTCAACTTCAGGCAAAAGCCAGATGATGGTGGCCTTTCTCTGCTTGGGAGCATGGGTATGGTTGACTTACAGCAGTGTCTTCCTTTGCTTTCTTCCAGGCCGCACTATCATTCTTTCCACGCACCACATGGATGAGGCAGACGTTCTGGGGGACCGGATTGCCATCATTTCTCATGGCAAGCTCTGCTGTGTTGGCTCATCTCTCTTCCTGAAGAACCAGCTGGGAACAGGCTATTACTTGACCCTGGTCAAGAAGGATGCTGATTCTTCTCTGAGCTCCTGTCGAAACAGCAGCAGCACGGTGTCGTATCTGAAAAAGGTACAGCTGATCCTTCCTGCTTATGTTCATCCTTCCTGCATGAAATTTTAGGCTTATAGGAAGCAGCATCTAAGATTTTATGTGACAGAATGTATTGAAGAGAAATCCCTTACTCTTTAAAAGAAGGGTTGCTTGCTTTTGTAGGTACCATGGCAGACCACATCTAGTTAAACTGTTGCATGGGGCATATGCCTCCATTATAGTTTCTTTCAATGCCAGTGTTTCCAAAGCTGACTGGGGAGAGATAGGATAGATGAAATGCACCCTTCTGTAATACTTATTTCTACTGCTGAGACTTCTCGCTTGTTCTTTAGCCCTTTGCAGTGGTATGTCGCCTTTACTTTGACTTCTCTGTGGAGTACACAGCATGCTGCAGCATCTGGTTGGAGTTATAAAGAGTGTAGTATCCAGGCAGACCCCTTTTCTAACAAAACTAAACATTGTTTAATGGTTGTCTTCTCTTTTGTGACTAGGATGACAGCGTCTCCCAGAGCAGCTCTGACGCTGGCCTTGGCAGTGACCATGAAAGTGACACCTTGACAATAGGTGAGGCTTGGAAAAAGAGTATAACATTCAGTCCCAGTGCTAACATTGCTCATTCTTTGACCATGGACAACTGCCTTAACTTTGTGTCACTGTGTAGCTACAGTCTTGGGACAGTTGTCAAGTTCACAGACAGTATTTTTAAATCTTTAAATATTGGAAAAATTTTCTCTAGTGAGCCACTTTGAGTTCATGTTGTCTTCAGATTTAATAGCCAAAGGTAATGTAGTTGCTAGGTCTGTTAGCAGTATGACTTGCAGGGCTGCCAGTAGCATGTAAAAGCTCTCCCAGATTCTACAAATAAAAGGAGTTGCCAGGCTTGGGTCCAAGTCTTTGCTATATGTAAAAAGAAGCCAGATTTTCCATTAAAATGAGCTGCTTTCCAGAGAGGTCCCATTTTCCCTCCTTCACTTCTGACAAGATTGTTCAGACTGAGCTGTTTTTTTCCACATGATGAACAGTAAAAAGATGAATGCTACCTTTTCCTTCGGTTCTTCTAGATGTGTCTGCAATTTCAAATCTCATTACAAAACATGTGCCTGAGGCCAGGCTGGTGGAGGATATCGGCCATGAGTTGACCTATGTCTTGCCATACAAAGCTGCTAAAGAAGGAGCTTTCGTGGAGCTGTTCCATGAAATTGATGACCGTCTCTCTGATCTTGGCATTTCCAGCTATGGCATTTCTGAAACTACCCTGGAGGAGGTGAGTGAGATACAGCTTCTTTTTTGACTTAAACCAGGGAAAATGAATTATAGCAGAAATAAGAGCAAGACAATCTTGTCTCTTCTTCCTGTAAATGTTTGCCTGTTTATTGTGGAGTGAGCAGCTCTGTGCTCCTCTCCAAAATGGATTCTCTTCTGCACCATTAAAGTGTTTGCATTAAAGATGGAAATGTAATACAGGCAAGCATAGGTTCTTTGTACTCAGTTGCACTTTACTGAGATGTCATGTGAAGGTCGTCCCCAGATTAGCTTCTAATTACTGTGTAAACATCTTTGAGGTATTTTTAGGGATGCTTTGTGCTGCACTTAACTGAAAATATGCATTTTCAATACTAGAGATTGTTCTTTACAGAAACCCTCTGGCCATATGCCTTTGTCAGGGAAGTTTTTAGGGCTGTTCCTTGTGGTTGTGTTCTGACAAGTTAGTACCAAGGTCTTTCTCTCAGACATAGGAAATAGCTTGTATTTATGATACATTGAGAATTAATGTAGGAAACGGGGAACGGCTGCTGTGTGATTACAGCCTATGCTTCTGGAAGCTGGAGAGAAAGTCCGTGCACCCATCACCCAGGAGAGAAACCCTGTATCTTCTGTTCTTATGCTGCAAATATCAATCTTGGGCTCTGTCATGGGATTTCCTGAAGGAGGCCCTACAATATTGCATCTCTTCTAACTTTCACTGACACTTACCATTGCCTTTCAGATCTTCCTCAAAGTGGCTGATGATAGTGGTGTGGACGCAGAAACCTCAGGTGAGTGTCTCCTACTGTCTCCTACAGTGTTGAAGGAGACTTTAGGGAGAGGTACCCTATTTGTTTTGTTTAAGAACAAGGCTGACCAAGCCTGGGTGTTTCAGGAGTAAAGTCGCAGTGCAGAGCTTAGCTCCCTGGGGAAGAAAGGATCTAGTGGGTATGTCAAATAAGTAGCGTTCCTGGTCTCATTCCTTAGTCTTGGACAGGTGCGCGACCTTTGTGTATGGTGATGTGTCCAGGTATACAGTGACACATGCCCAGGTGTCATTGTCCCTATTTCAGACTGAACTGGAACTCTACTGTGGTGAGAGTTTTTGTGACCTAAAATAGCTGTTCTTAGTATGCTTAAAGCATGCTTTTATACTGTTACTTTCTACCTACTCAGTGAGAGCATTTTCATTTTGTAAGAGTGCAGAGCTTCTAATGTTTGTGTTTTGTGAACTACTTGAGTGACACTGCTGTCTCCTCTGAGGAGCAGGAAGAACTCTTGTCAGGGTCAGACCATAGTACCCTCTGACTTTCTCTTTTTCTGAGAGCAGCTCGCTGTACTACGTGCTCATGCCAGCACTTCCTCATAAACTAATGCTAGGAAATTGTACTTGGTGTCACATGCATATTAGGCAAGAATTTTCTTTCATTGAGAGCAGCCTGCAGTTTCTATCGCTAAGTGGGGGGGCGGTGGGGGGAACGTCCAGTGCACTGGAAGAAGTGTCTAGGACAGCACGTGAAAAATAGTGCATAAACCATGTGACCTTGTAGAGTGACAGTCATGGTTTTAGGTTTTACTTCACTGGAATCACTCTAACTCAGCTCCTCAGTTTGCAGATGGAAGCTATGGAAAATGAAAATGATATTGCTTTGCTTTTCCTAGTGCTAATTGGAGATCAGTAGAAGCAGTTCAACTAACCATAACTGCATTATTTTCAGATGGGACATTGCCAGCCAGAAGGAACAGGCGTGCGTTTGGAGACAGACAGAGTTGCCTTCGTCCATTTACAGAAGATGATGCATTTGACCCTAATGATTCAGACATAGATCCAGGTATTGCTGGTTCGCAAGCCTGTTTACTTCTTGTGGATACTCCTTCACATTATAAATAGTGCAGATTACAAGGCTGAGAGTGCCAAAGGAGTAGTGTTTTGTTTGCCTATAGAAATAGTGGACAGCATCCATAGCCTGCTCCATCCTCCTGTCAAGGCTCAGAGAAATAAGGGTGTAAATGCATTCATGTGAATTTTTGTTGCTTTCTCAACTTTTTGCTCTTTTTTGATGAGTAAGAGTAGCTGGTCCAGCCATCACTTTGTTTCTGCAGAATTGCCCCAGGAATATCTTTGAGCTTGTGGTTAAGAGTCGTTTCTTGCTTCTCACTAGCAGAATCCAGAGAGACAGACCTTCTCAGTGGCATGGATGGGAAAGGATCCTACCAGATGAAAGGCTGGAAGCTTTCCCAGCAGCAGTTCGTGGCTCTGTTGTGGAAGAGGCTGCTTATTGCCAAACGAAGCCGGAAAGGCTTCTTTGCTCAGGTGAGAGCATCCCACATGTGCAGGGTCCCTCAGAAGGGAAAGCTCTGGCCCACATATTGTGTCCAGGGTTGAAGGCAGGGAGGAAACTTCAGGAGAATCACCAAAACTGGTCTGCGCTGCACATCTGAGCAAAAGGGGGCTTGTGCAAGTGAAAGGAGGTAGATGCTAACCAAGTAGTTACCAACTATTCTTGCACAGGAAGGGTGCAAATGAGATTCAAATCCAAATTCTGCCTTGAGACAAGCAAGTGGAGGCTGAGTCCTCTGCATTCCAGGTGAGTCCCATGATTGCATGCCAGGATAGGTCTCATCTTTGTGTCTAGAGATGTCTTGGTAAATAATAAAGACCTTCTTGGGAAACTTTGAAGAACTCGTAATCCATTGACTCACCTGAAGCTGATGGTACCTCTGGAACATTCACTTCAAAAAAGGCTTGCTCTTTCCTTGCAATTTCAGATTGTGCTGCCAGCTGTCTTTGTGTGTATTGCTCTCATGTTCAGCCTGATTGTTCCTCCCTTTGGGAAGTATCCCAGCCTGGAATTGCAGCCCTGGATGTACGATGAGCAGTATACTTTTATCAGGTATGTTGCTTGTGGCCTGTAAATGGTGCTAAACCCTGAAATTCTTCTCTGCTAACTTGAGTTACTGAGTATTGAATTCCTTACCGGATTATTTAAATTTGTTTTCTGTGGTTAGCTCAGAAGTGCATTTTAAAGGAGCCCTGGTATGTTCTTTTAGAGGTTTAAATGCCAGCCCTAACTACTAGCAAGTTCATATCTATTTCTGAATGGTGTTATGACTTTAGTAATACTATGCACAAAAATAAATGAAGACCAGGAGTGTATTTGTGCTCCTTGGCTAAGTGTTTTTCAAAGGAAAATTTCCACCCATATCCTTTTCCTGAGCTTTTTCAGTGTGTTCACAACCTTGCTGCTGTTCTTGCTGTATGCCTATTATCCCACTGACCTGATAGTGTTTCTCGGCTGTACCCATAGCAATGATGCTCCAGAAGATGCAGGCACTCAGAGGCTTTTGGATGCCCTTCTCAACAAGCCTGGCTTTGGGACACGCTGTATGCAGGGACACTCCATCCCGTAAGTAGAACTCAGTGCTGGGAAGGGGAAGCCCAGCCCTGGTTTCTGGTCACTCAGTAGATTTAGCCAGCTTCAGGGAAAGATACTTACACATGGCCAGGGCAGGATTTAAACCAAAAGGGTTGTAACTACATTAACTTTTTTCTGCTCAAAACCTTCTAGAAAGTTGCCAGCAATCAGCATGGTAAGGGAGCAGGATCTGAGTGGAAGTCCTCACTGACAGAGATGGAAAGGAGACTGTAGTCTCTCAAATTACTGTTCAGTTCTGAACAAAGAAAAGGACCTAGTCAAGTTGTTGTATGCTGTTGGCTGTAGCGATTCACACAATCCTCTGTTCCTAGCTGTACTAGAAACCCTGGTTAGCACCCCCACAAACACCATCAGACAGGATGAATAGCCAGACAGAACTGATGGTGTTTCCTAGTTCTGCCACTGCCTTGCTGCTTGGCCTTGAGGAAATCACCGAAAATCCACGCCACTAGTGCAGAAAGGGTATACAGAATCCAGGATGTTTTGTGCCTAGGCTGGAAGAGCTACTGCTCGTCTTCACAGGATGATGGGGACAGAGGTGACGGTTGGAGCCCCATGCCCTCTGTGTTGACCAGTGGTGAGGAAGCAAGATGTCCCCTCCAAAACAGACACGGGAGCTGGGTTACTTGGCTGGGGGCTCTGGGAGGAGGCTGCAGGCCATCTGCTCACTGAGGCTGCCTTGGGGGAGAGCAATGTTTTGATGCCCCAGGGGCAGAGATGTCATCCAAGAAGCGTCTGTCTGCTATGATCTTCTCCCAGCTCTGAATGCTGTGTGTGCTGGAACTGACTGAAATAAAGCACTCAGCTTGCTGTGGGACGAATGAGAAGAGGGGAGTGTCCTGCACCACTCAGCGCTGACAAGGCTTGATCATTTTGACACTAGGATCTGTTAGAAGCTGGTCTGTTGTTCTGAGCTGTTTCAGTGAGGACAAGCTCCTTTGAAAAGCAGCCTGCTTCTTCTTCTAGGGACTGTGGTGTCTGTTACTTAAATGACTTCTAAGCAAAAGCCATCGTAGTTGTTTTTAAAAGCATGCATTTACCTTGCCTCTGTCCTGACACAGAGACACTCCTTGCACTGTGGGGGAGAAGGAGTGGACCACTGCTTCGGTCCCAGACTCGGTCCTGGACATCTTGAAAGGCAACTGGAGCATGGAGAACCCTTCCCCATCATGCGAGTGCAGCAATGAGAAGATCAAGAAGATGCTGCCCGTGTGCCCCCCTGGTGCTGGCGGGCTACCACCCCCACAGGTAGGAGGGAGCTTAGCGGTTCTGCAGTGCAGGATGGTCCTGGAGAGCAGAGAGCTTGAGTGTGATTGTGTTCAGCACTGAGCATAGTTTATCTAACTTGGCGCCTGCATTTTCTAATGGATGTTCATCTGTGTTTCCCTGGTGACACCAGCGAGAACAAGACACGGCTGACATCCTCCAGAATCTGACAGGCCGCAATATATCAGACTATCTAGTGAAGACCTATGCGCAGATCATTGGGAAAAGGTAGCTATTAACACACCCTGTCCTTTATGCCCCCACCAAACACAGCTTGCTGTCAATGGGGTGCTGCATAGCTCAGAAAAAGTAGGTCTTGGCAATCCAAACTCTTCAGCAGTGGGCCAGACCCACTCAGCTCTTCACACTGTCCTGATCCACAGTTCAGGTGTTTCTGCTTTGTAGTGATGCCATGGCAGCTTGGGGGAGAGGGAGCAGGCATGTCCTGAGCCATATAGGCAGAGTAATGGGAAAGTCTGGGCGCGAACCCCGGGCGTTATACCAGAGAGGAGTGTTGGGACATAGAATCACCGAACGGTTTGGGTTGGAAGGGACCTTAAAGACTGTATGCCAGATGTGAGGGGGTATTGCACCCTTTCCCTTGGCTGTGTGCCTGAAGCGCTGGTAAGGGTTGTCTCCTTTTTTTCCATATATAACATATCTGCTTTCTTTTCTGTCTCTGCAGCTTAAAGAATAAGGTCTGGGTGAATGAGTTCAGGTAAGTTAGCACCTTTTCTCCAGCTTGTATGTGTCCACTGGCTCCTGAGCACTGTGTTGATAGGGAGGGCAGACCCAACCTGCTTCATAGTTTATTGTATGTGGCTCTCAACTGCCAAGTGACCAGGGAGCACTTTTAAGGATACACTGGGACAACCCCAGAGTACACTGTTGGAAAGCCTGTCTGCCTTATGTGGAGAGCAGTACTGGCTTGAAAAGATTCACAGCAGCAGCCTACCCATACTCTCTGATGGGAGGTGCTGTTTTTCCAAGCAAGGGAAGCAGGGAGATGTCCTGTTCTGCTTGCACAGGCAGCAGAGGACAGCTGCATTCATTAAACACAATCTGTGTCTTTGCGAGCAGCACACTGTAGTCATAAGGTGGTTATTTAACCCCAGAAATAAGGAGTAGGAGACAGGGCTAAGCAGCAATGTGGAAGGATCAAAGTTTGCCCATTATGTAAGAGTGGAGACACTTGCCTTGGTTATAGCGCAAGAAGAGCAGACATCTGGGGAGGGAGAAGTGGTGTTTTCTGAAGGTGAGTGTGTAGTCACGTCTGTGCTTCACTCTCCATCCATACTCCCAGGTACGGTGGCTTTTCCTTGGGAGCCAGCAGTTCCCTCGTGCTTCCGCCAAGCCATGAAGTCACTGATGCCATTAAACAGGTGAAGAAAATCTTGGAGCTTGCACAGGTGAGTAATTGTCTCCCATAAACCCAGACTGCACTCATGTGACAGAGTTCTGTTACTTGGGAGATGACCTGGAAACTATAAAATTAGAAGAGTGTATATGTTAGCTTTCCAGTGGCTTCTCCCCATCACCTCTAAGCTGGGGTTTTCTGGGCGGGTGTTTGGGAGCAGCAGAAGGCTTGGGGACACACTCACCTGACACTTGCACAGCCCTCATTACTGATACCGGTTCTGCCCAACACCAGCTGCAAATCAGTAGGGATTACAGCCACCTCTGAGTGTTTTGTGGCAGGACAGGGCAGGCTGTCTTGGGGAATTAACAAATTGTTGCCAGCTCCTTTAAAACCTCACTTCAGTGCTTCTGTGCTGAGTCTGTCCTGGCTCAGAAGAGAATTTGGGCCACTGCTTTCTTCTGAGACTGCCTCTGGGCTGCACTGTCTCTGAAGGTTGTCTGCAACCTGGTTAATACTTGCCACTGGGGCAAAAACAAAAAAAATACACCAGGCCTAACGCTGACCTCTCTTATTTGTGGGACTGCAGAAGGGAAAAGGGGGAGGGGAAAGCTGCACTTCCTTAACTTTCTTACACCCCTTTCGTAGAGGATACAGGCTGCAGACTGGGCAGAAAACTGTCAGAGCCATGAAAAACCTAGTGTGACCCCCAGAGTCTGGGACATGAGAAGGGGATACTCTCAGAGGGGTTGCAACTGTCTCTTTGCTGTTCGCAGGGGAGTTCTGGAGATCGGTTTCTCAACAGCTTGGCAAGTTTTATGAAAGGCCTGGATACAAAGAACAATGTGAAGGTAAATCGACCATCATCACTGCTATGCCTGCTGTTTGAAGATCTGGTAACCTGGGGTTATTTTTAGTTAGCAAAGGCGCAGCGGTTTGCCTTGGACAACTGTTCACTAGACTAGAGCTCTCTGCATTCATTTGCTAGTGGAGAAGATACAGATTGTGTTCTTGTAAGTTTCCCTGAAATCTATTTCTCCCTTGGAGTCCAGGCCTAAGGCCCAGAAGGAGTTCTGCGCTGGATCAGTGGCTTAGTTTCAGGGGGCATGCTCTTGCTTCCAGCAGCTTCTGATGGTTATTGGTCAGACTGTGTGTCTGGTCCCTGAGCAAACTAGCTGGAAGGGGGTAGAAAGAAATTACATACCCTCAACAAAGGAAGGGACGTTCTGGAGGGCTCAGGAGTCTGTTCAGTGGCTGGTGTACCCGATGTCTTTCTGATGCTGATGTCGTCTTTTGCAGGTGTGGTTCAACAACAAGGGCTGGCATGCCATTGCCTCCTTCCTGAATGTGATCAACAATGCCATCCTTCGTGCCAACCTGCAGCAGGGCAAAAACCCTAGTGCTTACGGGATCACCGCCTTCAATCACCCACTCAACCTCACTAAGCAGCAGCTCTCTGAAGTGGCCCTGTAAGTCCTGATGTGAATACAGATGGGTTTAGGATCATCAGCTGCTGGTTTCTGGAAACTGGCAACACGGGCAATGCTGTAGCGTCATTGATGGGCAGTCAGTGGGCTGTGGCATTGAGATTCTACCGTGCTGGCCCTAAGTCTCTGTGGTCTGGGCAGGCTGCAGCATGTGCTGTTGAGCACTTGATTTTGAACAGCACTGCTGTTTGACTGTAGGTCAGCCTCTCACCTCTCAAGGAAGATGATTAACCAAAACACAAGAGACAGCACTTTTTTTTTAAGGGTTCCGTAAATTGCTTACTCTTTTTCTGTAGCTAGTATAAATGCGATGAGCTGTGTCAAACAACCTGTCACCACTGTTTTCACACTGTTGTGTTCTCAGAGCTTCAATAGTTTATCTCCAAAGAGTCACTCCATAGGCAGCTGCTTCCTTAGGGGTTGCGGAATGAAAGGGAACCTAACCTCTTCATTGTGTGAGCGTGGTTCCCTTTCTCAGTGCTGTGAAGGCTTTCTGTGTTTGAGTTCCGCAAAACCGTAGCTTTTAAGAACCAAGGAAATGCTCTCACCTTCTGCTGCTTGGGGAATTTTAACAGTATAACCCCTCCTTTCCTCTGTCAGCCATATCCAGAAGGGTGACTTACCATGGGTATGGTCATTTGTTTGTCCCAAAGTGCCACCATTTGAGTAAGGTCATTGATAGGTCCTGTTCAGTTTTGCCCACTGTCTCAGCCTGGGGGGCATGCAGTAATGCTCAGGGCTTACTCCATGTCACTGTAGCATTGACTAGTTCACTACTGTCACAACCTGAATCAGGACTTATAAGCTGCATGCAGATACATCCTTCAAATCTTACTGTACAGCAGTGGCAGGTGACAGTCAGAGGTACCTTTGAACTTTAAAACAAAACAATACCAAAAAAAAAAAAAATTCCCGACACCAATAAATAGATTAAATGGGAAACAAAGTTACATAGGCTGATGATGAGGAAAGCAGAAAGTAGACTATCATGCTGAAGTTAACAACTAGTCTCCAGGCTGTGGTGCTGTCCTTGAGATGCTTGCAGGCTGTGCATGTTCCCTTTGTTACAGAGCCAGAGAACAACCCTGTAGTTAACATGGCCTGGTGCGGTCATCCTTTATCCTGCACAACAGGGAGAGCAGAAGGAGAACCAGTTTCTGTGCTGTCTTGCATGAGCTGCCTCACATCATCTCAAGGGAGCCAGCACTGGCATACAAACACTTTGCTTTCATTCTTTTTTTGTCCAGGATGACCACCTCTGTGGATGTCCTAGTCTCCATCTGTGTGATCTTTGCCATGTCCTTTGTTCCTGCCAGCTTTGTGGTCTTCCTTATCCAGGAACGTGTCAGCAAGGCTAAGCACCTGCAGTTCATCAGTGGTGTGAAGCCTGTGATCTACTGGCTGGCCAACTTTGTTTGGGATATGGTAAGGGCTGGACTATACTTAGTGAGTGTGCTAAACTGTCCTCCATCCTGTGTTTGCAGGGCATCTGCTGAAGTGCAACATGCAGCTGGGGCCAGTGGGCACTACATTAATTCAGCGAATAAAAACTGTGCCTCTGACTTCTGCCTTTGCTTTCTTGGGTCAGTGGTTCACCTAGGTGGGACAAGAAGCACTGAACAGAGGATAGGAGGGCAACCATAAGCTCCAGCATCAGCATTTTTAATGTCACTTTAAAATACCTGCCCCAGAATGTTTGCTTATGTAGCCCCTTGTTCTGCTTATTCAAGCCAGGCTTTTCAACCCATGGTGTCCAGAACCCCTGAAAGTCTATCAACTACTTTGAAGGGGACCAAGAAATGTAAATTCACGGGTACTACACTGCAGTTTACATCTGACACTCCTAAAAGTCTCTCATTGCAAGTAGCCTTGGGAACACTGCAGGATGTTGAAAACCATTGGTTCAGCAGAAAGACGTCTTCATTGTTTGTTATCTGGAAACAAATCTAAAGCCATATCTCCATCTGTATTCGGCTCTAGTGAGGCCACACCTCAAATACTGTGTTCAATTTTGGGCCCCTCACTACAAGCAGGACATCGAGGTGCTGGAGCGTGTCCAGAGAAGGGCAGTGAAGCTGGTGAGGGGTCTGGAGAACAAGTCTTATGAGGAGCGGCTGAGGGAGCTGGGCTTGTTTAGCCTGGAGGAAAGGAGGCTGAGGGGAGACCTTATCGCTTTATATAACTATCTTAAAGCAGGCTATAGCGAGGTGGGGATCAGTTTTTTCTCCCAAGCAATAAGACAAGAAGAAATGGCCTCAAGTTGCACCAGGGGAGGTTTAGGTTGGATATTAGGAAAAATTTCTTCACTGAAAGGGCTGTGAAGCATTGGAACAGGCTGCCCAGGGAAGCAGTTGAGTCACCATCCCTGGAGGTGTTCAAAAGACATGTAGATGTGCTGCTTAGTGACATGGTTTAGTGGTAGACTTGGCAGTGCTAGGTTAGTGGTTGGACTAGATTATCTTAGAGGTCTTTCCCAACCTAAGTGATTCTATTATTCTATGATTTTTCACTTTCCAGTGCAACTACATTGTTCCAGCCACTCTAGTCATCATCATCTTCATCTGCTTCCAGCAGAAGTCCTATGTATCCTCCTCCAACTTGCCCGTACTGGCTCTTCTTCTACTTCTCTATGGGTAAGGGATTTCTCCTCAGAAGAATGACTAGGGAGGCTCTTAGATTTGGAAGATGCTTATCTGGTGTTTCTTCTTTCAGGTGGTCTATCACCCCTCTCATGTATCCAGCTTCCTTTGTGTTCAAAATCCCCAGCACAGCATACGTTGTGCTGACTAGTGTGAACCTCTTCATTGGCATCAACGGTAGTGTGGCCACCTTTGTCCTGGAGCTGTTCACCAACAATGTAAGTCTCCCCAGAAGCTCCTCACTGTCTTGTGCTGCAACGATCTAGTTCTGTGCTGGTTCCATGTTACATTTAGAAGCCAGTTCCCCAGAAAGGCTAGCCCCCAGCTTGTACCCCTTCATTACTGCAGGGGTTTAAATATGGACAGTTCTTACGTTTAAATGGAATTTTCTGCATGTTCTCTGTAAGGGGCAGTTTCTGTCTGCTACGGGCCATTTCAGGCCCTCAATTTAGTTGTCCTTGGTTTTGCTTCCAGTGGTAAATATCTCTCTGATTGTATTGGGAACTTAGGCACCTCACTTCAGTTTTTCCAAAACTAGACACCTACTGGGGAAGGTGCAAGTTTCCCTCATGCCTGTATGCAACACAAGATGTCTTTGCAGGCCCTGCATGGCACACGTTGGTGGGAAGTACTTCTTGAGGAGGACCCTCTAGGGTTAACCTGTTGATTGTACCGCTGCCAGGGGGCATGGGGCAGCAGCCTTTGATGATCCCTTTTGTTATAAGGCCTATTTTATCTCAGTAAAAACATGCACTTGCTTGAAGATAAGTGCCTGGCAGAACAGTAACCTCTCTTCAGGCTGCTGTCAATCTGACCTATGGGCTAAGCCAGCTGGAAAACAGCAAAGGAAAAGGATTTCAGCATCGACTATTGGCTGGGGAAGGGCTACGCATGGCCACTAAGATAACCAGTCTGTGCAACCACAAGTTTCCTGTCTCCCCAACCTGTAGCCTTTCCACACGTTGCTATTTGCAGACACTGCCTTTTAGACTGTGCACATTTGGAGGAATCTCTCCTTTGGTGTAGTCTGCTTGTATTAATAGCATCTCGAGCAAAGAAAGAACAACACTGACTGTCCAGAGGAGCCATGGGCTTGGCTCTTGACAGAATGTTTCTAGTTGTTGGATTTCTGTGCGGTTGCAATGCTGCCAGTGGGCTGCGGGTGGTCACTCTCAATGTGGCGTCACACTCGGCAGGTGGTGGCTGCTCTCTGCTCATAAGGCTTACTGGCACTTCATTTTGTCTGAACAGAAGCTGAACAACATCAATGACATCCTGAAGTCTGTCTTCCTCATCTTCCCCCACTTCTGCCTGGGGCGGGGACTTATTGACATGGTGAAAAATCAGGCCATGGCTGATGCTCTGGAGAGGTTTGGTAAGTAAAATTGTGTGTTGCAGGCACAGTGGCCTGAACAGAAGAGGGAATGCTTGAGTCTGCTCCAGATGGGTATGCTTTGCTCTTCTGAGTTTTCAGGAACTGAAAGCGCACAGTTTGCAGTGCAATGCTGAGCAAAGCTGACAGGTCTTCTCAGCTGTCCTGTTCACATTGTTTTGAGCACCAAAGAGGTTTGGCAAGTAGATCCCCAGAACTTTGAGTTATTAGGAGCCTTAATTAAAAATACATGAAGCCAACTACACGGAGAAGATCATTAGGCCAAGTGGAATGAGTGACTGAGATTCTGGAGAGCTGGATTTTTTTTTTTTTTTCCTGGGATGCAAATGCCAGGACTGAGTCAGTTGTTTTGTGCTTCATGAGAAGTTGGGCAGCTCTTCTTTGGCAGACTGAATTCTCAGGGTCTGTGTTACCTTATCCTAAGAGCATATGCCCAGCCCCAAGTTTGCTACAGCAAGAAGTGGGTATGCAGCCACAACCTGTGTAGCCTGTCCCCTCCCTTCTCTCACCAGTTGCTCTCCAGTTCCCTCAGTGCCTGACTTGATGACCTCTTCAGGAAGAAATGATAGCCCACTCCCATTGCTCTGGAAAGGTGACTGTGTTCTTGTCTTGGCAGGTGAGGATCGTTTCGTGTCCCCTCTGTCATGGGACCTGGTGGGAAGGAACCTCTTTGCCATGGCAGTGGAGGGTGTAGTATTCTTCCTCATCACTGTGCTCATCCAATACAGGTTCTTCATCAAACCCAGGTAGGTTACCACTGTAGGCAGGCGAAGTTTTCCTCAGTGTCTGCCATGAAGTGGGGAGAAGATAACTATGGAGACTCTGTCATTTTCTGCCAAGGCATTACCATGTTGCTCTCTCCAGGCCTGTCTATGCCAAGCTGCCTCCTGTGAATGATGAAGATGAAGATGTAAACAGAGAGAGACAGAGAATAATTAGCGGAGGAGGACAGAGTGACATCCTGGAAATCAAGGAGCTGACCAAGGTAACAAAAAAATTTTGCATTTCTAAGACATGTTGGTGCAAAACTGTGCAGTTCACCAAGAACCTCATTCAGAGGAGTTTAAGGAGATCAAAACTGGAGAATACTTGGAGTGTTAAATATGTATGGCTCTAGTTATAGTTCTCTTTTAGAGTTGTTCTTTTCTTTTTCTGGTTTCAGATTTACAGAATGAAACGAAAGCCAGCAGTTGACAGGATCTGTGTTGGAATCCCCCCTGGAGAGGTAAGCTTATTTGTCAAACTCATTGCTTTGGTGTTACTGAAGTATTTAAGAGCACAATACAGAGCAGAGTGAGATTAGAAGCAGATGACGTTCAAACTGCACCAAAGGGCATGGCCTGGAAGTTGAAGCAGTTTGATTCGGTCTCTGTCTGCCTTTGAAGATGATAGTGAACTCCACAGACACTAGGACCAGAGGCCATACTATGGCACCCTCCAAGGTTTAGCACAGATACACTGTGGTGGCACTGCACCAAGGTGACACCACAGTTCATTCCTTTTCCCAGCCTGAAGATTTATGCTTAAAATGAGAGTCCAGAAGTTTATTCAGTAAATGCACTGAAGACTCCCTCCAGGTTGTCTTGAGGGTCACGTTTGTTGCTTCCAGTCTTGTCAGTGATGAAAATTATGTGGCTGAATCCTGTTCTCAGATTCTGTGCTCATTTGCTCTTTTATATCCCCAGTGCTTTGGGCTCCTGGGAGTAAACGGTGCTGGCAAGTCATCCACTTTCAAGATGCTAACTGGTGATACAGATGTGACAGGAGGAGAAGCTTTCCTCAAGGGGAACAGGTGAAAGACCACACATCTTTCCACTGCTTTGTGTTAAAGAAAATTCTTTGTTTCCTCCTTCAACCTTAACAGTCTTTGTTCAGGCGTGTCTAAACACTGCCCCACTTTTCCCTTTTTGAACTCTTGGCATCTGCTTCAGCCTTTTGCCGAGTCTGCTAAAGTACTTCAGCCACTTAGGAAACTGGATTTAGTCTAGTAGTCACTTCTGAATACCTGCCCTACCATGTTTAAATGTCACATTTATAAAAAGAAAAAAGAATTTGGCAAAGACAGACTTTTGGATCCTGTATTTTTGTTAGTCCAGTGATCCATACCCACTGATTCACCTTCCTTTTTTTTATCATCTAAACGGTGTGTATTTGTAAAATCCTAACAAAGGGAGTTCTTCTTTTACAGTATCCTGTCCAACATCCACGAAGTCTATCAGAACATGGGCTACTGCCCACAGTTTGATGCTATTAATGAACTGCTAACCGGGCGAGAGCACCTGGAGTTCTTCGCACTCCTCAGAGGTGTTCCAGAGAAAGAAGTCTGCAAGGTAAATGAAACACCATAAGATCACCCCAGTGATGCACTGTTCTGCTTGCATGCACGCTCCCCACAACACGCACAATATCCTGGTGGTCTGCATCTTTCAAAGTGATAACACTACCATTAAATTGCTCCTCTTCAGCATTCACATGCTAACAGTCTTTACACAATAATGACAGCTGCCAGTACCGTACAGCACCCTTTTCAGTACTGGTTCTTTGGCCTAACAGCAGCTTTCACCATTTGTGTCCTGAGTTCTGCAGAACAGGAACTGCTGTAGGTATGGAGATGACAGCTGTAACTGATGCTTTGGGCAGGGCCAGATCTGGTGTCTAGGGTATGCCCAGGCAGCTCAAATCACCGTGAGAGTAGTGACAGGTGAAAACTGCAAGCTCCTTTGAGGGCTGCAGACAAGTTCCTCTGTGCTGTGTTCCCACCAGCCCTATACAAAAACGGACCTGGTTCAGGTTATGATGCAAGTAGTAACTGAGTCTTTTTGCTAAACACTTTTCAGTCCCTAGGGCAACAAGTGGATGCTAGTTGTCAGCTTAAGTACTCCTGAGTAACAAACCAGATCCTCCCCATCTGTCTGACAGGCTGAGATGAACCTCAGTGGGATTGCTGTGTGTCAGTAGTGACTGTGTCCCTGCTGCAAGCCCACAGCAACTGGAAAGCTGGCTAAAGCCTGTGCTGCTGTGAGCACTATGCCAGTGCTCAGCTGATGCTGAACTGCATGCTCACTTTGGGCACTGGAACAGGCTCCACAGGGAAGTGGTGACAGCACCGAGCCTGCCAGAGTTCAAGAAGCATTTGGACAATACTCTCAGACATCTGGTCTGATTTGGGGTGGCCCTGTGTGGAGCCAGGAGTTGGACTCGATGATCCTTGTGGGTTCCTTCCAACTCAGGATATTTTGTGATTCTATGATTCTGTGCTAACTAAGCTGCAGCCATTTGATTTTCTGGGCCCCCACGGGCTGGGTTTTGTATGTCCTGATCTGAAGATGAACAGGGTGTTTCAAAACCTAGATCCATGCCAGATTAGAGCCTCAGATGAGTGGCCCTTCTGAAAAATCACTTTAAAGCCAAAGCTTGTAAGGAAAATCTCACTGTGTAGATGTTGCTGTGCTTGACTCAAGAGGGTATTGTGCTGTCTCTTTTAGGTTGGCGAATGGGCAATTCGGAAACTGGGTCTCATGAAATATGGAGAAAAATATGCAGGCAATTACAGTGGAGGGAACAGGCGCAAGCTGTCCACAGCAATAGCCCTCATTGGAGGGCCACCTGTGGTATTCCTGGTGAGTCTGCGACCTTTGCTCTTATCGGTTTCCTTTGAAAACAGAAAAATTGCGCTCAGACAAAGACTGGATATTTCATGACCAACTAATGTTTAAATATGTCATTAGTCACTTAAATGTAAGCAAAGAATACAGGGGATCTTTATTTCCCTATTTGAATGTAGGCTCAAACTATAACGTGCCTCCTGGCTTCTCTTTCTGAAAAATCGCTGGGGAAGTGGGGTTCTCAAACATGATGCCAGACTACTGGCTGTTGTAGAATCTTCACCACTGCTGTAAAGGTTTCTATACCCACAAAATTTTATGGCCTTATAGCATTTTCTAGTTTTTGGACACAAGCAGATCTTTCTGTCTAGGAGAATCAGTCCTGTGTTTTTAATAATTCAGTGAAAGTTGGAAATAGATTTTTTAGGATTCTTGAAATTAAAATGAAGACTAAACCTTAGGATTAGTAAAGTTCATAGTACAGGAGAAGGTAGTCTAGTACTCTATTTATTGAGCTGATTGAGTTTAACTTGTTTTAGAACTAGCTATTTCAACGTTACAATTGCAAAATAAGCAGTACTTCCCAGTTCTTCAAATTGTAAATTAGCAAATATCTTTTTGAGTATAAATTGTTTTCTCATTTTAAAAGAGTCAAACTTGCTTATTTTCAGCTTTTCCAATGTGCATAATAAGAATGGCCAGGTCATTTCAGAGATGAAGCATTTGTTGGTAGAATGGAACAGCATAACCTGTTTTTTTTACATATTTTGCAGGATGAGCCAACAACAGGGATGGATCCCAAAGCACGTCGTTTCTTGTGGAACTGTGCTCTGAGTGTAATCAAAGAGGGGAGATCAGTGGTTCTTACATCTCACAGGCAAGTAGCAACTCCAGCTATTGCATCTGCTGGGGCTGGATGCAAAGCTCAGCTCAGCTGCTCTGCCCATCAGCACTTCCTGCAGCGCTAAGGAAGTTAATTCTTTCTACAGCATGGAAGAATGTGAAGCCCTGTGCACTCGAATGGCAATAATGGTGAATGGGCGATTCAGGTGTCTGGGCAGCGTCCAGCATCTAAAGAACAGGTAGTTATTTGCTTTTCACTTACACCACAGAGTCTGCATTTCTGGGGAGATGCAGTCAGACTTAATCCCTTATACAGCATTCCCATTGCTTTTCTGGCTACAGAAAAAGCTGCTGAATTTTAAGCTGCACATCTGTCTCAAAGCCACTTATGTGAACTCCTGTGCTGGCCCTCTTGTTTACAGGTTTGGAGATGGTTACACCATAGTGGTGCGAATTGCAGGGGCAAACCCAGACCTGAAGCCTGTTGAGGAATTCTTTGGGCATGCCTTCCCTGGAAGTGTCCTAAAGGAAAAGCATCGGAATATGCTGCAGTACCAGCTTCCCTCTTCACCATCTTCGCTGGCCAGAATATTCAGTATTCTCTCTCAGAACAAAAAGAGACTCCACATAGAAGACTACTCCGTTTCTCAGACCACACTTGACCAAGTAAGTTTCTAGTAGCCAGTGTGCCAAAATCTTAGTCCTGCAGACGTAGGAATAAATAGACCAATTCACCAGTCCTATTTGTAAGGGCATTTCAGCAACCTAGAGTACTGAATCCCAGGAGTAGTCCAGAAAGCCCAGTGTATAAAATGTCCTGAACTAATGAAAATCTAGAGTGATGTGTGTCACACATGGCCTTTTTTCTTGCAGGTATTTGTAAATTTTGCTAAGGACCAAAGCGACGATGACCACACTAAGGACCTGTCATTGCACAAAAACCAGACTGTGGTAGACATTGCAATCCTTAATTCCTTTCTGCAAGATGAGAAGGTAAAAGAAAGTTGCGTGTGAGCCGGTTTCAGCCAAGAAATGATGAGCAGAATGCACATTTCCTTTGCCTGGGGATAGGTTACTCCCAAAGAAGAAGCTAGAAAGAGAGAAACTGGACACTCTACTGATAACCATTCAATGCAATGCAATTCAATGCAATGAAAACAAAATTCCATTTTAGGGGCAGTGCCTCGTGGAGTCGTCTTGTACTGTTCTCAAGTGAAAGACTTGAATTTAGCTCATTACAGTACAACTCTGTGAAGCTGTGGTAAAGCACCCACCAGATGCTGCGGGCTTTCAACCGTACTGTATCTTGTCCTGTACAGTATGTTTTTACTAGGGTTGTAAAAACAGTTCATCGAGGAATCATGGCCAGTGGTTATTTATTGATGTTTTAAAGACATACATGTTTAACTCTTGGAAACATGCATGTCAGGAGTGGGAATTCCCTGGTGCTACATCCATTGCTGGCAATGAATGCACCAAGACAGGCAGTGGCAAGAAAAGTCACAAGCTTTGTGGCCTTAGTTTGTTTTAAAAAGAAAAAAACCACCACCAACAAAAACCCTTACTTCACCAGTTGCTTTTCCTAGACTGGTGTAGGTCAGTTGGTGACAAATCTGGGGCCACAAAGCAGTGCCGTGCAGATGGGATGGCAAGAGACAGGCCATCATATACATACATCTACTACAGAGAGTGGGGATATGCAGAACTGTGAACCCTACAAATGCACAGGATTGTCCCACCAGCATCAGAGCCAGTAACCTACTCTGACTAGGTTGTTGTGTAGTTAAGTACTCTCCTGCTCCTCTGAGGTACTGCAGCAGCTGCATGAACGCCTAGCAGGAGTTGGTGAGAAGCAGACCTAGGGTTCTGACCACAGCAGCAAGCTCAGTAGTTGTACAAGCTGCTAATACCAAGAGCAAATTCTAAATCATTATATGTTACTCAGATACATAATGTCTGCTCTTTAACCCCTGCTTTGCACCAGAAAGGTACCCATCACCTAAAGTTACTGCTTAGCACAAGAGTGTTGCCATTTCTGGCTTTGCCAGATAAAACTAGAAATGTAGGTGTTGTTTTTTTTTAAACAGTATTATTTATATGACTTTAAATAGGTAGGTAGCATAATTAGGGATTGAAAATGCTTTCACTTGACCTTTGTAGCCACAGTATTTCTTTACATTATGCGTGCAATGCTATGGTCTCATTCTCTCCATTCAGCGATAGCTACATTCATGATCTGGGCAAGTTCCACACTCTTGCAATCAGCCACTGTCTGGAATTACTGCAAACTGTTCACCTAAAATTTTTCCTCTTGGAAGCTGGTATAACATTAGAGTGATGTGCAGGTTTCTACTTCTGTTGTGCAGTATAGTTTCAGTCATTAGGTGATCCTTAACTGGAGAACACATCCTTACTCATGTGAGAAACTGCTTCATTAAAAAAACATCTTGAACAAGATAGATTAAAGTGGTAGTGCTACAAATTACATGAGACAATTTTTAAAGTTTTACAAAGTCAGAATAATAGCAGAGGGGAGATTACGTGGTGAGAACAAGCAGCTCTTGTTCATATTGTACAACAGTTATGGGAGAGTACACCTTTGTTAATAAAGTTATGGGCCCTTCTGTCTTGCTTTTACATTCAGAAATAGGTTCAGTATGTGGTTTGAACCCAAGCATAGTTCCTAGGCTGTTCCTCTATGCCATGCCTCTGCCTTAAATATCTGTGCAAGTTCTGCACTAGTTTTGAATGCTACTCCACCATGAACGAGTCACGGACCACTTTCTTCTTTGAGTGCCCATAGCAGCCAACAAACAGTGAAGAGGCTTCAATGAGCCTTAGGAAGGTTGATTACATTATTTCCAGGTGTACTTGGTAATATTGACCAATTCAGCATTTTTAATACATAAACAGTTAAGTATTTAGCACAAGTCCCCAGTCCCCGCTGTGTCCTACCTTGGGATAAAGGAATAGCTTACTACATGTTCTGCTGAAGTGCCTTTTTCATACTAATTATTTTTTATCTGTATATTACATTGCTAAGGGGATAGAAAGGAGAGTAACGGGGATTGTTATACCTCACTTAAAACATGCTTTTTTATTACTTTTATGGCATCCTTACCCTCATGAGGATGAGTCTGCACCAAACTTCTAGGTGCAGGACAACTACTAAGCAGCTGAGCTAAAGCCATGACTTTTCTATAGCAGGCTGCTGGTAATGTTACGCTATCAGTGACACAAATAGCGTGTATTGAAGACTTACCACTGCTAGAAATCATTATTACAAATCAGAATGAAGTCAAAATCTCAGCATAGAGACTGAAGTGAAGGGCTTAAAGTTTTGCAATGCACAGATACAGTGCATGTAGAACTACAACAAGTTCTAGGAGGATTCAGATTTGGTCATAAAAGAGCTGTGGTTTGCTCTTTGTAATTGCTCATATAAATGATGAACTTAGCATGAAACAAGAGTTTCTTTTTTCCTTAGCTGGCCAAAAAGAATTCTTGATTCCTGTGCCCTGTGACTGTCATGCTTAGAGTCAGTCACAGGTATCTGTGACAAAAATACTACAGTAAACATGGATGTTAACTGAGCTGTTCCACACTCTTAGTCCATTTTGTTTGTAGTCATACTGAACAGACAACATAGTACAACTCTCATGCAGATCTGTCATGGAGTAAGTTCGAACAGCCATTTGTCTCCCCTTATAAATGTGTATAGGGATTAATCGCTCTAGAGTCACAGTATGATTACAAACCACTCTTTATAATGAAACTGCACTGAGGTGTTAACTTATTTTAAACTGTATTACTATTGAAATGTTGCATCCCTCTTTGTAGTACATTTGTATTTCAGTAAGGAGCTGTTACACTTTTCCCCATGGTTAAACCACCACTTTGTGCTTGTCCTTGCCTCCTGAATTATAGTTGGTCCTTCATTCCAAGCACTTTATGCTATCTGTAATGGGATCTATTTTTGCACTGGAATATCTTATTAACTTCGCAAAAATCTAGTGAGATTTCACAACTGAAATTTCTGAGTTAAATCCTTAAATGGACATTTTCATTAAAAGCAAAAAAAAAAAAGTATATATATTTGTATTTGCTAATAACTGTTATGTGAAGTATTAAAAGGCACTCTAATTGCCTTGCATTAAGTAAAAAAAATAAATAAAGCTGTTCTGGCATCTTTGGTCTATAAAAGTGTCATTTATGCATATACTCTTTTGAAGAGTCCTGTTTGTAAGCTCATTTTGCCCTGTTTTGTTCTGGTGTAACTTTCATGCATAATACATGAGCGAGTTCCAGGATCTCTACAAATTAGCAATGGGGCACATGCTAATTTCAGGTAAGTAAGGTGGTCCAAGTTTGAAATGCAAGAGCTACTTTAAGCTTCTAAGTTTATTAAGTAAACATCCTGAAAAAAGTAATTGGTGTAACTGTCAAATCCAGCTACAGAGCTTCTAAGCACCACAAACCTATCAGGATCTTCAAAGCCATAGTCAGGCACCTGCCCCAGAATATTTCCATCAGAGATGCAGCAAGTTGCAACTATATTGATATTGCTCTTTCTCTTTGCTAGAAATACTCAATACTTGTTTTCACTGACAAAGAAAAATGTTGTATTTGAGTATAAAGGCTTTGAAATATCCTGACCTTTAGCTAACATCAAAGTAAAGGACAATCCCTCAAGTTAGTTAATATATTGATTTTGAACAGCAATTTAGAAATGAAAGCAGAGCAATGGTCTGACTGCTGAAAGGAAAACTGATTTAAAAATTTTGGCTTTTACTGTCTGTTGTCCCACTTAATGAATTAAGTTCCAGAATCCAACCAACTCTTAAAGTTATAACTCTTCACAAAAATTCTTCTCAAGAAGCCAGTTAAAGTGTCCTGTTTCTTCTGCTGCATGCAATACAGTGTTCAGCCTGTGAATTGGGTAGTATGCTTTATTCATCAACTTTTTGTGCTAGAAAACCTACAAATTTTGGAATAAAGTATACCCTCAACACCCTATTTGTTACTTTCAGTACTGATGATAGAATAGATTTAATAAGAACTTCAGTGTTTCTGTAAAACTTTTTGCTATTTTTCATGTCAGTTAATAAGTAATTTATTGCATTCAAGTGCAAAAAACAATTTTTAGTACATGTTTTTGTTAAAAAAAAAAATAGCCCTCTTTTAAGTGGTGCAAGACCACATTCTGAATCAATGTGGTAGTGATGATTTATCAGTCATTTATACCTTAGGAAGTTTATTTGTAAAATTAAAATGCAAGGGTCCCTGAACTAGTCCGTCTTCCATCCTGAGAATGCTAGAAGTCCCTCTGTCAGGGGGAGACAGGACGAAGACTGGTATAAAATCTGTGACCTGTTACACTCCATAACACAGCAGCTGGATCCCATCCACTCAACATGGATATGAGCAAAATCACCTGCAGCTGTTTTTTCCTAGTGTTTTCCACGAGATCTTAATGCACTTGACAGAAGCAATGATCATCATTAGACAGACTGCACCAAGATACCTTGGTAGAGAAGTGAAACCAGCTGCTTACTGCAGGCCAGTGAATAAACTGTGGAAAGGCCTCCTGAGTGTACTGCCAATTAGTGCCCTTCAAACTTGAACAGAGGGTGCTTTCATACCACTGTACATAAAATGTGACTTCTCAGCCTGCATGCCCTCTGCCCTGCTGGTACTCACGCTAGCAAATCAAAAAGGACCTTAGTGACTCCAAAGCAGCTATTATCGAGACTGCTGATGACCAAAATGCAAAACCTGCAGGAGGCTGTACTTGGAGAATGGGGTTTAGCATACATCAAAAACAGTAAGAGCTTGAGACTTAAACACTAAAATTTCATGCTTTATACAAATTTATTTGGCTTTTAACAATCTGGCAGGCAGTATTTCAAAGAATGTAAGCATGTATAGATGAGCTGAATTTGAGATACATACTTGAACAAGAAAAGATAAATTTTAACACTCTACATAAGCACTAAAATACTTCCTCAAAACTACAGTTTTTGTGGAAGTGCTTACTGAATACAAACTGAAAGGACTGAAGTCAGGGCAGACTCCATCAGAACACTATCTAACCAGCTTCACTGCAGCACCTCCTTGGCACAATTCCAGCCACACTGAAATTTTACATTTCTAAGAATAAATATAAAGCATCCCAATGAGACATCTGAAGAAAACATACCTGGCGCTACAAGGATATATAGGGGCATTCCTTTTTAAGCCAGTATGTAATAATATCCATGATGTGATGATTACAAGAGTCACCAATGTGCATTACAAAAATGTTATCACCCCAAGTTGTAACCTTGGAAAAGAACACAACTTACTGGTCGTACTAGCTACGCAGAAAAGTATTAAGATGTGAGGGGTTAAAATAAAACATCTAAAAAGTTGTTTCATATGCTATTTCAGGAGATGTAGGAACATCATCATAAACCATCAAGGTGCAAAATTTTACTAATTTACTTTGCTGGTGGATCAGCATTTCACATCCACTCATCAGAAACTGAAGAAATCCACATAGGTATAAGGGTATGATGATCCAGGCAATGGTACTTGCTGATAGTGCTTCCACCTTGTCTTTTCTGCCATCAGTTACAACATTTAGTAGAAGGTTACTTCAGTGGTGAGCATGCCAGAGGAATGACGAGCATATTTTGCTGAGACTCCAAGAACCTGACACTGTCCCGTACTGAAATTAAATGCACATTTAATTAAAAAAGAAATCCAATTAAAAGAGAAATCCAATTAAAAAAGAAATCCAATTAAAAAAGAAATCCAATGAGGAATACTTTTCTCAGCATGCATGCAAGTAACACTAGGGAGTTCTCTAGATCCGTCATCTCTTACCAGCTGCTACCACTCTGGCATCTTCATGGGCACTGTGCCTTCCTGCTGCCCGGTGATCTGGGCTCTCATTCCACCAGATCACGTGGACTGAAAAGTACAAATAAAGTCAGCTAAATAGTGTTTCTGTTGTAATACAACGTGTAACTCCTACTTGTGTACCCTCATACGTTAGATGCCTTGCATCTAGCGGAAACAATTCACCAGGCAAGCGTGTGACAAAGTGATCTTTTGCTGAGCCTTTAAAAGGTTTGACTCTTAACATCAGATCTGAGGATCTTTTAAAATGGCACCACCTGGCTTAAGCATATAACCCAATACACAAAGCTGGGTTCAAGGACTGCTTACAGGACTTCCATGATCCATAACAACATTTTTTAATCAAGCCATCCAACCCTGAGCCAGGACAAAGGTTTGTCTCACTCTTCCAACACCTTCCCCCCTGTTCCCATACCAAAGTCTGTACTGGAGATTGAGTAGTACTTGTACCTGTGTTAAGTAGCCCATACTCTGTGTGGAAAACACCAATCAGCTTGGTGTAGCCTGTGTTGATGTGAGCATTGATTGCAGCTTGAAATGCCTCACCCCACAGAGCTGGCCCACCAGGCTTCATCTGAAAAGTAACCCATTCGTACACACCTGGAGGAAAGGACAAAGATGACCTCAAGGAAGGAAATAAAACTTAATATGCCATTTCTCAAACAGTCTTTCACAGCCATGCAGTACTGGCTTCACAATAACTATGTCAATTCCCTACCATTTGGGGTGGGCAGGCCATGAAATTGACCCCTTCCTCCCAGCCTGCACAGCATCTCACAGCTTCCACAGGATCACAGGGAAGTGGCTCCCTACCTGGAACTGTTTCAAGTCTACATAAAAGTACTCTGAGCCAGAGGTACAGAAGGATTCCCACAAAGCCCAGCTTAAAGGGAAATGGTTGCATGAAAATTTACGGCAATTCAGTCTACTTTGCAGAAATCACAAATACTCATATTTGGTTGTGGGTTTTGAACGGCTGACTGAACTATGCAAGGTGGCCTTTTCTAAGACTGGTGATGTTTTCTGGGATTGAAGTGGTTTATTATAAACCCCTTTGAATCTTGGCAGCTGGTGACATCAAGATTTGAAGTCATAAACAACAGACCAGGACTAGCTTACCGCCTCTGCTCTGCCAAACAATCTCCCTTGTTTGCAGACAAATGGCATGATATCCCAAAAAACTCTAGTCCTGCTAAAAGACATTACCTGACACCTTTCCATTCTCGCAGTTACTCTAAATCACAATTGCTAACACATTAACAGAAATCTTGATAATTGTCATATGGCAACGTATTGTCTGGTATTGTTCAACAATGGGCTGGAGACAAAGAGAATGAAGTGTTTGAATAGTCAGCTATCCAATTGGAAAAGAAAACTGGACTGCTTTTAAATTCAATTGCAACACAGCACAAAATTTGGAATCTTACAGAAATAAAGAAAGAAGGTTACTGTATGTATACACGTGCTGAGGACCAAAGCAGGGCCTACTTGATACAACTCCATGTAGCAGACTGCAAAGTCTGCAAACCTTCCTCAGTCAGTGAATAGTCAATACTATAAATATCACATTTGCTACAGAGGGAAATAAAATACACAAAGAGAGGACATCTAAACCTAATCTATGTTCTACAAAGTATGCTTTACTTCTAGGTACCTTTAAAAAGTAGGCTTGGGGGGCTTCATTGGTCTTAAAACTATTACGCAAAAGAAATAGTAACATCAATACAAATTGATAAATGAGAAAAATCTCTGTGAAACAGAACAATCATTTTTTAAATGTTTCCAGGAAACTTCCTCTCACTGGCAGAAGGACAAGGCAAGTCCAGGGTAACTGTTAAGAACATTACTATGGAGTTGTCATTTTGCACATTTGTTTATGCAACTCACACAACTTTTTACAACCTTAAAACTGGGGCTTCAAATAGTTTTTGACATAAGTTATTGTAAAACTATTCCTAAAAGCTTTCTACCTCAACTGCATTGTCACCTTTTTTACACGAGTGTACGTACATGCACTTGTTAAATAAAGGGTTATAAAATCATGTAATACCTGTTTAAACTTTAAGCCATTTTTTGTTAGTCAGTCAGCATCAGTAACTTTAATCAGTAAAAGAGAAGATAAGCTCACCCCCTTCTTTTGGAGGTTTCCCAAGCTGACACCAAGGTACCAGATAAGCAACTTCATTGTGCTGCTTTTCTATCAAGGGAAGGGCTGGAGAGATGAATTTTCCCTGCCAGTCCTTGTCATTGGCTAGAGCATTCCGGACAGCTGTTCTGTGGGCAAAATTATCTATAAGAAAGGAAAAAAAAAACAAAACTATGAAAAATTGTACTTAATGCCACATCAGCCAGTAAGAGAAAGATACAGTGTGAGACACTGGAAAGAACCTTGAGAAATATCAGTATTTTGGGATTGAAAGGAAAAATGTAACAATTATTCTTAATTACTTAACAAAATCTAAGAAGGGGGCCAATGAGACAAGCAAACAAAGAAACAAAAGAACAAGGCAAAAAATTCTAAGAAGCAGGACAATTTCTTAACCATAGATGCACGTAAACTTAGAATTCTCCTGTCTATACACAGCTTCTCCCTTCCCTCCTTCAGAAGAGAAGGGTGAGTCATTATTCTAAATAAGCACTGTGAAAATGTTGCATTTCAAAGAGCAGACTGAGGCCTTCAAAAAGAAGATTCTCTCTCAGTATGCAGATAAGCCCTAGACTACAACAGGTATACAAGGAAACGACAGGGGTGCGCCTTCCCATGTCTCCATAACCTTTGGGCCCACATTCCCTTGGGATCAGAGAAGAACACAACCAGCACACTGTTTCTTACAGAACTGCAGCTTTCCATGGTTCAGCAACACCTTCCAGGACAGCACTGACTTCAACAACATAAAAAGTTGACAACAGCGTCAGAAGCCTGTTGCAACCATTGCTGAAGCAGCAACAGAACAATTCACACATGTGGGATGACAGAGCTGGTGGAGCAGCTTTCCAGCTCAGCACAGCGTAGCCTCAGGAGTTTAACCATGCAAACTGCGTGCTTTTGTTTTATGGGAGTAACTGAACTAAATTTGAACTATGCTGAACTAAAATTTGGGAACGATTATACATGCATATAAACATACACAGACATTTGCATATATATTGTCTGCACTTATCTGCATTATCTTATTAAGGAGGTCTCAATCTTTTTTCCATCCATTTTGAGATTCTGAAGACATCTGTGGTTCAGGAGTTGGCCCTATGTGAGAGACACCTACCACAGAGTACTCTGCAGCAGTTCATCTCATACACCTGCTAGGAGCAAAGACCACTCTGTAAGAACAGCTGTAATCCCTTCATCCCAACATGTCAAAATTGTCCTACAGTGGGGTTTTTCAGTAATCAGTATAGTAACAGTTTTTTTCTGATGCCTGCTTACTTATGGTAAGCACAACAAACAAAAGCTGCGTAAGCAGTGTCCTCGCCTGCCTGCCTGGCACACAGGGCACGCAGAGGGATGCCAAGCATACCATACTTCCAAACATGGACAGCCTTATTCATCGCTCCCAGCTCCGCAGTCCAGAATCCCACCAGCTCTGAGTGAGCTGCGCGAAGGTGGAAGTATTTATTGACCAATTCCACAAACTCCTTCATCTTCGATGGCTTAACATCATACGTGCGAATTTCATAGAAAATGCCATTATTTTGTCTGGGCCCTGTAGCAAGAGATGCGAGTACCTAAGAGAAAATGTCAAGAAAAATAAAATTCTGAAGCCAGAAAATCATCTTTTGTCTCATTTTTAGACTTCATTTTGTTTTGTTTTACAGTGAGACACAGTAGATGTTTTTTTTCTAGGGGCTGCAAGAGGGAACGCTTAGTGATCTCCACTGCAAGAGTATCTTGTGACTTCTTCCTTTGGAAATACTTCCCATGTGCATTATTTGCTGCAATTCCTTTTGGCACTGCAACAGACCGTGACGCGTCCTTTATCTGTCACACTAAACTGTTTAATTATTACCCCGCAACAAAGCAGGGGTTTCCTTTTCTCAGTGGGGTCTCATTGGGTCTTCCCAGAACCACTAGCATCAGGGGAAGCCTTCATGACCTGGTCCCCCACCACAGAAAAGATGCCATAGCACATGAGCCAAGAATCAACTGAAGACAAATGGGAGTAGGATAAATGCTGCCAGCAAGGCTTACTTATTCTCACTGCCCTCTGCAGGGCACGATCTTGCCATGGCTGCTTTTGAACCCAAAAGCAAACTAGCCATCTTGATGGTTACTCATTGCAATACGCATCTTAATATACCTTCAATATACACCTTTAAGAGTCTAGGATTCTAAAGAAAAAAAAAGCAGCTAATTCTTCATATACTTTAACAGTTTAATATGGAGTACTGACCAAACCAGAAACCATTCTTATTTCTGCTGAGGAGACTTACAGTGTGCAACTGCATAAAATAACCAAATTGTTACTTCTAATTTACAATTCTGCCTTAAAATTATGCTTCGCTTGGCAGTGTTTAGCTAATACTTCACTAGACTAAATTAAATTTTTAACAATGCTAAGAAAACATGACAAACTATTGGAATATGTTTTCAGATTACAGCCTTAAATTAGTATTAACAACTTACGTACTGTTGGCAAAAAACGGGCAAATGCCCGGGGAGAGATTGCTTCCTTCTAGCAAAATACTGCTAAACTCTGCCTCCTTGCCCTTCACTGGCAGCTTCCCAAGAGCTGCTCGAGAACAGCTCTGCTATTCGCGTAACACAAAACTCCCCAAAAGTCCGGGAATACGCTCACTTTTGCAGCTGCCTGAGTAAACAGGGACACGGCACTCGGCCCCCCCCCCNCCACGGCCAAAGCTCTTGGCCTCGGCCCGTATTCGCAGAGCGGCGGCCGCGGGACGGCTCTGGACGTGACTGCTCTCACAAGCACGCACGCGTGCCGCACGGCTCGCACCACAGGTGATGGGCGCCGAAGGCCGGGTGTCCTCACCGCTCCTCACGGTATTACGCACCCGGTTGTGGTTCGCGTCCGCCTCCCCAACGTATAGCATCTAAATGCCAACAAACACTAGTTTGTTGTGCATCTCCTCTCACCAACCGCGACTGCGACCGGCCGCTGGCGACCCACCCGGTGCCACGTTTCCGACGGAAAACAGGGACCCCAACGCCT
>VXAL01005435.1:206504-227950 GCA_013399475.1 Chauna torquata | reverse complement strand
GAACGGCGCCGTGCGGGGGCGGCGGCGTGGCAGGGCGGGCCGTTGGGCGGCCGTTGGGCGGCCGTTGGGCGGGAGTTACTGCCGCGCGGTGGCGCGGGATGGGGGTTGCGGTGAGTGGCCGGGTGTGCCTGTGCGGAGCTGAACGCTCGCCCAAGCAGACGGTGGTGCCCGTGCACCCAGCGGGAGATAAACCCCGCTTCATAGTGAAGGGTGGCGTGTGGGGGACTACCTAAAGGCGCGTAGCAAGGCAGTGTCTTCTCGGGACTCCTCTCAACAGAGGCGTTCCTTCTGCCCGCCCGCAGAGTGACTTTGACGGCCTCTGCAGGGAATTAAGGTGAAGAGAGAAATGACGGCTTCCTGCCCAGTTTCCAGTACTGTTTATGGAGTTTTCGTGCTTTTGATCTTGATTCCGGACAATTTTTCCCTTTGCTAGCGCCGACCCCAGGGAAGAGATGGTCTAAATTAGATAGGAAAAAGTTGTTTTAGCAACCACATTAAGAGAGGTATGGGAAGCCTGAAGAACCTGTGCTGCATGTATAAGCACGCTTGCAAGTGTTACCCGTGGTTACATTTTTTATATCAAAAGTACTGAGCATGGTACATAATAAAGCATTCTTGCAGCATGGCCCAAATGGTTCTCACAGTGTCTGTAGCAGCACACATGAAGTGTGATTGCTGATGCAGTTATTGCCAGTTTAAGATTGGTTTAAGATACTTTTTTTTTCACTTATAAACTGTATTTCAACTGACACAGGGAAAGAGATGGCAAACTCCAAAATATTTAGGGTCCCCCTTTACTTATTTTATTACATGGATGAATAAATGTTGTTCATAGCCATGTTGTGCTGGGAGATTCCTTTACAGTTTTTTAAGTTTTATTTTTCTCATTTCAACTTCTCCTGTGTTTGCTTCCTTGTCAGGAATGAAACCAAGATTTGAACGGAGTAGTCATAAAAAGCAGGTTTTGTTCTTGCTAACGTGAATAGTCAAACAGATGCTTTGATTTAAAATGTCTTTTGTGTAATCAGGGAATAGAAAGGAGAATATGATGTTTGTATTTGAGCAAAACAGTTCAATGTAGTGCAGAGGTAAAATGTACAACAAACAGCAGTGGAACTTATTGTAGACCCAAAATGATTCCCTGAAACAATTTGGCAAATGATTTTATACACATGTAAATTTGAGAAAACTGCTAATGAGTTCAGCTAATAAAGTGGCTAAGACAATTGTTGAGAAAGCTGTTCTTTGAGCTCTACATTTTTGCCTCAAAAATGAGTTCACCATATTCCCATATATTTTCTCGTTTATGTTCTCCTAGAAGTCCAGGGGCATGTTCTTCTATCGAAGTGGACTATGCAGAGCCAGTGGTAGAACAAGAGGATTCTGTATCCAACTCGTCTGCCACTCACAGGGCTGTTTACCATTACACAAAATGGTAAATAGGAGCTGTGCTTCATAGACACAACTTTCACAGCTCACAGATGGTACGGGACATCTGGGAATGACAGCGTTGATCTTGTGAGAGAAACAGTGCTGGATAATACCTGTTACAAATGCTTCTTGATGAGAAGTTTAATTTTGGTACAGAGTTGATGAATCAGATTAAGTTTTCTATTTATGCAGCTGTGACTGCCAGAGCTCCCCAAGTAGAAATGGCTTATTAAAAATGTTTGTTACCAATGGAAGCCAAAGCTTCCAGGCAAAATGCAAGAAGGTGATTTGTTGCTCTGCTGCATTTATGTGTTGTGTTCCCTCCATGCAACATTTTTAATCCATTGTCATTTTCCAATGGCACGGGGAAACACTTTTAGTCTGATGTTTATGTAAATGACTTCTGAATGTGGGCAAGCACTGGGTAATACTTTTTATAACTCTTGTCCTCTGATTGGAGGTGGTGATAATAAATAAAGGTAACCATCTGTACCAAAGGACTTAACACTTCCAGGAGCAGCTTAAACTTCCATTTGTGATTTTGCTTAAACAGGAAGAAAGTGACTCAGCACTAAGCTCTCTGGGAACTAAGAAAGCACAATACCTGTCCCTTTGCTAGGCAACCTGTTCCCATTTGTGAATCACAGCTTTCATTTTCCTTTTGCATAAAGGATAAAACAGGGAGCTTTCCTTCTATTTCTCCATGAAACCTTCTGCTTAAGCTCCTTCCTCAGAAAGGTTATTTTCAAATGCACAGACAGGACGGTTGAGTCACTGCTCATTTTCTACGGCAGTAGGGCTTCTTGCTGCTGCTGGTGACATAGTGCCATGCCATCGGTAGCGCCTGAGAAGGGTGTGCACAGTGCTTATTTAGCCTAAGTGTAATACACAGGCTTTTCCAACTGTTACGTTTTGCAAATCTGTCTTGCTACGTGCTGCCCGTCGTCTCGCTGGTTCTGATCCTGAGTGAGCAAGCAGTGAGTGATTTTCTGGTTTGCACACAAGGCGGCATTCCTGAATGTAATGTAGCCTCTTGGTATGCTCCCATTAGGCCAGAATGTGTAAATAGCCTCTTATTTCCATCCTCGCAGATGTTCCATATGAAAATCTGAGTAACAGCTTACCAAACTCAGTATGTTCCTCCATGTTTTTCCTGGCCACTTTGCATTCCTCGTCTCATCAGAACAATCTGCATTGTATGTAAACAATTACTGTGTGCCAACAATGGGAATACCTACCAGAACCAGTGTCATCCCTGTCTTTACCACTGGTGAGAGCCACCTTGCTGTCCTTTGTAGCCAGGGCCTGAGGACACGCTGGAACAAGAGCCATGTTAAGGTTTCTGGTCAGTGCTCTACCAGGCAGTGAATGGGCATTGAGGAAGCTGATGTCATGTTTTGCCTTTGCTGGAGAAGGCAACGCAGTGCTTTATCTCTCTGGAAGCAGGTCTGTGCTGTCCACTCCGCATTTTATCCACTCCACACCCTGAATATGGGCTGAAGTTTGACACAGCCGCTGACCACACCGGGTTGGAGTCCATCAGCTGTCTTGACCTGGCTGAGAGACTGCAGCCTTTTAGAGCTTCAGGGGAAGAAGATAAAGGGCAGAGCAGGGGCATATAGCTGTCTGGAAAGGAATTAGAGAGCTGCTTTATGCTGCTAGATTTTTAGAAACATTTGGGCCTGATGTTGGATGTCATGGTGCCTTGTGTAATTTTTTGTATTAGCACCAGGAGGAGACAAATTTTACTGTATCAATATAGCACAATCTGCATTACAGGCCACTACGTCTCTTCGAATTAAGTCCAAAGGAAAACACTCAGATGTGTTCCCTGTTCTTTTTTAGATGGCATGTTTCTTAAAAATATGATTAAAAGATTTCTCTGTTATTTTTTTTCCCCTAGGAAATCTGTAATGATTCTAGAAGAAGGGACATGTTAAAGATAACATACACACTGAAATCCTCTAATCACTTCAATTTTTTGTAGAGTAAAATAGTTTTATTCCAGAGCTTTCATCTGAAAAAAGTCTTTCTTATCAACAGCTCATAAGTATTATATTCAAAGACTTTATTAATTGCTTGTGCTTATTAGTTGACCACTGTAATTCCAGTTGTTCACCTCAGAATATCTCCTTGGGTTTTGTGAATGATATTTAAAATCTCAGAGTAAAATATTCCTTTTAGTTAATAATCCCTTTTTAGTTAATTAGGCAAAAACCAATGCTCTGCTTGCATGTTTTCACAGATGGGGTGACATACGGTGGCTTCTGCCACTGTGGGTATTTCCAGCACAATGCAGCTGAGAACTGTAAGGTCTGTGCTGGAAAGGAGTTGACATGAGTATGCAGATGAAGGTTTACATGGGGAAGACCCAGCTGGGTTGACTTTTGACTTCACAGGTATTAGCTCAATTAACATTTTCCCCAGAAAAAAATTAAAGCCTAAAATAGATGCAAATAAAATACCTAGATCCTCTTTCCTAAGCTACACTTCTCTATCGCCTTCTGTTATTTGCTATATATAATAAGCTCGCTTCTGGAGGTGCAGAGTGAGTTTTTTCTGTGGGATTTGGCCAAACACAGGTTGCAGTTGTGTTCTGGAGTCATGGTTACTTGCTCAGAAAAGCAAGCTGTACCTGGAGAAGTCTAGGATTATTTCAGCTGAGGGTGAAACAGTATTGAACCTCCTAACTGCCTAACCTGTCTGAGACCTGACACGAAGCCTTATGTGATGGAGGAGATGAGTAAAAGTACTAATTGCATCAGATTTGATAAAGGAAGATAGATTCCAACACAAGACAGCTTCCTGGGGAAAGTACCTTTCATGTGTTCTAACTTTGCAATCCCATGCCTGGCCCAGCCCAGAGGAGGGCATGGTCCTGGGCAGGCATAAGAGGGTGGGGGCGGCTCATATGGTCTCTTTTCCTTGCGTGGATGATTTCTTTTGCCGCCTTACACCTTGGATCCAGGATGAACGGAAGAAGGCTGCTCGCAGGCAAGCACATCCCCTCACAGTCTTGCTGCTGTGCTGTGCCGCTGCGATGCCTTGGCTGATCAGCTGTCCGCTTTACCCCGTGTCACTCAGCTGAACCTGACCCCTGCAAAGACCAGTGCAGGATGAGAGTGTTGCTGATTTACTGTGGGCCTGGTTAACCTGGGTGGAGAACCAGTAGTGGTGGCACACAGCAAACATGCAATTTCTAGGTATATTGTTCTTTATCTTGGAGTCTCTCTGTAACAGCAGTAATACTACTTAATGACATTGTTCCACACAGCCTGCAGCACAGGTCCCAGTGGCTATGTTAATGAAAGGAACTCTGTGATGCCTGTGTTTGGCCTCCTTGGGGTTAGAGGCAGCTAGTCATTTTATTGTGAGTAAGCTCCTCTGCCCTAATTCAACTCCTGAGCTTGGGAGTAAGTCCTGGAGAGTTTTTCATCAACAAAAAAGCCCAAAATAATAGGTGAGATTTCTGAGCAAGGCTGAATTAACAACTCCAATAATTCACCTCTCCCTTCTATTTTTTTTTGATGCATTGCACAGATAAAGATCTCTTTCCTGTAGGAAAAGTCTTGTCCCACATACCTGGAAAAGTTGTTCCCTCTTCCAGTCTGCAGTAAATAACCACTTTCAAAGCTTCCTTTGCCTGTAGTTACATTGAAATGAGTACTGATAATGGGCTTCTCTTTCTGCCTTAGTTGTTCTTCCCTGACAGCCTCGAAAACTTGCTTTTCTCGGTACTGCAGAATGAGAAGTTCCCCTGTAATACAATGTCTTTCGCCAAAATTCAAGAGGCACTGCTGCTGTTTATGGTAACGATCTGCAGGTCTGTTAGTAACACAAGGGAAATTTGCAGCTGTTGCAGCACTTGTCAGCTACCTCCACACCTGGCCAGCATGGTGTGTACACCACATCTCTCCTTCTGACCTGCATCCTGGTGCAATGAGAGCAGAGCTGAAGGCTGGACTACTTCATCTTGCTGTGACAGAGGTATGGTGAACACAGGTTGAACATGCTGAGCAGGATATAACTTGGCTAAATAAACTGATAGGCTAAGAAGATGGAAACTCGGAGCAGAACAGACAAGTTCTGCCACCAGCTTCCTCAAAGCAATCCCTAGAGTGGCAGCAAGAGCTGTGAGATATACCTCAGCACTCCTGGTGCCACACAGGAGTGACTGTAGCACCCAAGTAAACTGCAGGTAAGCAGGCACAAACTGAGTGGACATGCAATGTGAAGAACATTTGCAAGTGGGCTTGGCTCACCTGGAGACTGTAACGTGCATCAGTGCCCAGTCCCTTTTACAAAAAAAACCAGAAACTTCTTTCTACTTGCTTACATCGACCCATGTGAGACTAATTCTTTCAATAAACAGTAAAAACAAGCAGCACTGGTGTCTTTTAATATGCTGTCACTAGTATTTCAGAAGATGCTCTGAAATGGCACTCTCTGTGATTGTTATTGTAGATAGATCTCTCTAATAATTAATGTATTAAAAACAGAACAAACCAAATCCTTCTTCTTTTTTTTTTTTTTTTTAAAGTTAGGACACCAATAAAATTGCATAAGAAGGTTTGTTGACCAATACAGCTAAAGGAAAGTGATTGTAAGCGAAGTTCCAATCTGGAGGGAAAGTCTTGAATGGCAGTAAACATTTGAGTGATTGCACGTGGATCTCTACTGCAGTGGTGAAGAATAAAAAGAAAAAGAGCAGCTTGAACTAGAAACCATTCTGATACTCATAATCACCTTCTAGAGGATGCAGGAATACACTTGTTTTAGAGAGAATCCTCCCAGCAGAATCAGATGGCTTTCTACTATGAAACCCATGAGTCATAGTAATGTTAGGTAAATCAGTTTAATCATTCACATGAAGGGCTTCAAATATCAATACTTACCAAAGGATTCCTGGTATTCTGAGGTCCTGCACATCACCATGTTACTTGGAAGCTACTGATATCCCAATAGTTTGATGTAGTTGCTCTTGAAAAACTGTCTTTTTTAAAGGCACCTGTAGTATTTCAGAACAAAATTTTTAAAATAACTTCTAAGAGAGAACACCTATCCGCATGGAAGTCTGTCATAACAATCGGCTCTTCCACCACACTTTACAGCATCTGCACAGTCTCCAACTTTATATTGCCTTGGTCATGATATGCTAAGTTAAGCAAATCGTTATTTCTAGACCTGTCTGTCAAGTGAAGGAGCTGTGAACTGGGATCCAATTTGCCTAGGACCAGACAGACTGGCAAAAGCAGAACTTGGGTTTGAAACTAGGTATTTCTAGCCCCAGGTCCCAGAAGTGTATGGTCTGTAAGCCTAAAACATTTTCCTCATACTTGGTGACAGGCAGCTCCAGTAATCACTGCTTATCTCTGATGAGGAAGGACATAGACTTCTGCATTTTTACTTTATCCAGCAGGTAGGTTTGTCTCAAGACAGGCAGCGGGACTTACAGGAAAGGCTGAACAAAAAAACAGCATTGTTTTAATTTAGAGAAGATTCTACTGAGAGGTCATATGATCCCTCTTCAGGTAATTACAAGAGTGCTTCAGGACAGAAAGGCGTAATCTGTTCTCTCTGTCCATGGTGGATAAGATAAAAGCCACAGGCTGAAATTACAGGAAAGGAAATTTCGATTAGATGTTTTCCACTTGTTAAGATAGTGAAACATTTGAAAGGATTGCCTGGGAGAAAGTAGGATATCCAAGCCTGGAAATACTAGGGATGGTTAAAATGGTGTTCATGCATTCACATAGGTGGTATGGGCTAGATGAGCATTTTTAAACTGAACTGTGGACATGGAGTAATAGTCCATGAGACATGCAGGGTCCACGCCTCCCAGGCAGTGGGAAGACAATCTAAAGAAACTCTGCAGCCAGCAGAGATGTGGCAGATCTCTGCCCTCTGCTCTGAGGAATTACTCCAAATGTTGGGGGCAATAACAGTAAAGATACCATTCTGTAAAACGGTAGCACTTTGACCAAGTGCTGAGTAATGTACGTACTTGTGGCCAACCTTCCTAAGCACCATCAAGTCTTTGGGGCAGCAACCTGGGTATTTACTAACAAATTGCACTTTTGTAACCAGGGAAGGTAGCCAGGGAAGAAAATGGAGTCCTCTAGTTAGAGCCAGCAGTGTTTCAAAGGGACCCGCTGTGTTGCTGCTATTGAATCACCAACAATGACCTGCGATAGTAGTGCACAGGTATCATGAGGAACTTACAGTAACAAAAAGTGTGACATTTTGTGAAGTCTCCATTCCTATGGACTTGCTCTTTTGGCCCTACCTCATGCAATTCTATCAGTATTTCCCATCTTCCATTTGTGTCCTCATGGATACCTCTAGCAGGCAAGAAAAGTGCCTAAACGTGTACACCACTCGCCAGTGCTGACTGCTGCCCAAAGGGATGTGCTTCTCTGTGTCTTTTCCTCAGAACAAGCATTAATCAAATGCTGATTTCCATTAACCTAATTTTCCCTGAGACCTCTGTCCTACTTCTGTTTGAAATTAGCTAACCAGTTCAAAAGACACTACAGGAGGCAGGCAGATGAACAAACAGATAACAGGTAGCATAACCCTGTAAACTCTGTTTTCTTAGAAAACTGGGCTAAAAAGAGCACTCTTTAATCAGGCTGCTGCTGCCTCTCAGTTGGTCAAGTCTGGTGCTCAAGAGAAAGTCTTTTAACCTCAAAAACCAGGGGACCAAATCCAGCACACTCCTCAGGGACATGCTGTGAATATAAAACCCCAGCCCAGGCTTGTCTGGTTGAACACTTTGTGGCCCGACGCTCAGCACTGCTGTCGTTACCACCTCAGCAGACTGTGGGCACAGGAGATGAAAACAGCCTTGTGGCTGAAGGACATAACTGATTTCAGTAGGACTGGGTTTGGTTCCCACCTGGGACAGTGCCTTCTTTTGGGACTAGGAGAATTTAAAGCAGTGGGGTGAAGGATATGGCAATGGGAGAGCAGCAGAATTGCAGTAAAAAGTACTGTCTTCTAGGACAACTAATAAAGTCTCCTTTTCACATGATTCATAGCAAAACAGCTGCTCTTGAAAATGTTGTTCAGGTTGTACTGTGAGCTTTTTGGGTATGGAGCAATGCTTAGAAAGCATTCTGTACTTTTTTTGCCTGTACCACAAATAAATTATAGATGTATTAATAGTTTCGGCTGGTTGTTGCAGTACCTTATTTATTGCAGTATACTCTGGTATTTGAAAGCATTCCACTGTGTTCATCTTCAGGATGGCTTTCATTCTCCAATCCACTCCAAGAACATGAATTTTCCACATATTTGTTCAGCCTGTCACAGCAATATCATTTGAATTACATAGTCCCATCCCCTAAGAATGATTCCAGTCCATGCAGGGAGTTTTCCACTGGTGGATTGTCTTGCAACTTCAGAGAGTATCTCGGTGGCTTGAGATGCATTAGTCATAGGCAACAGGTTGTGTGGTGTGCATATTACTGTATTACCATCACCCACACACTTACAGGCTCTGATCTACAGGAAAACTCATGCTTGCAGTGACTGTGAAGACAGAAGACATTAATCTGTTCACTTACACCAACTTCCTCTCCAGATCTCCAGGAACACACATTGGCCAACAGAAACTCTTGAAGTCTATGCCAAGCACTCCCAATTCTTGTAAAATATCCCTTGGATCCCAGAGATCTTCCAGCCTTTATTAAATTTGAATATGGCTTTCTAAAGGGAAAAAAAGAAAGGATCTTTGGCTATCCGTTTTTGCCAGGTGACCTCACTGCACATTGCACAATTCCTCTTTTAATGTCTTTGAATGTTTCATATTCAGAAGACATCTTTGGTGAGGTACCTGCAAATCCTCAGGCTGCATCAAGTGCCGCTGTATGGCTTGAGGCCCATAGCCTTGATATAAAGATTGCCTGTTGCAATGTTGATGTTGCATTTCAAAAACACATTCCCTGTATTTCCTGCATGGAAAAGGATTCTTGGCATGCCACCATATGATATGGCCGTTTTGTATCATCATAAGCCTGCAGTATTTGTTTTCTTTGGAGATCAAAGCTATTAATTAAGCTAGTTCATTATTTAGGCAAGCTATTTTAGCAATAATCACTTTCCCATTATGGGAAGAAGAAGGGTTTTCCATTGTTTGCTTGGCTGTTGCTAACCTCCAGTATAAATCTGGCTGCATTTCATAGGTGTCTAAAGAACTGCTGCATGAGGACTCCTCTGGAAAAGATGGACCTTTTTATTTTACATATGGGAAACTGATCTGTTGATTTCAAGGGAGCTGCTAACACATCAACAAATACTGACTTATAAAAAGAGGTAAAGAGCTCCCATCCAACTTAGCTAATCTCCTCAAACTCAAATCCAAGTTGTGAGTTAGGTTTATTTATTTGAGGTTACCGACTGAAAGGTGTTCCTTACTCAAGCACGGAGGAAGGAGGGATAAACCTGAGTGCCGTGGTAGATCGTTCTCTTCTTTTTTCACCCAGTTCTAACAGCTCAGACTCATGCAGCATAGGGAAATTGAGGCCCTCCTTGAGGGCTCAGTTGAGCAAGGGTCACTCCTGAGACAGTTGTGCTGGCTGACAATTTCATGGGGACTAAGGATGTGGTAAATGTGCTGGATCTCTTGCCTCAGCACTGTGCTTGACCAATGTCTGAAAATGTTAGTATGAATCTGGGATATTTGGGTCCCAGTTTTATAAAGCACTTGTGTGCCTAGTTAATTTCATGTATGTGACTGCCTTCAGCAGGACTGAAGCATGTGGTTAGTAGGGACTGAGAGGCGCCACATTCTGAGACATCTAGTTTATTGCTATGCAAAGAGCAGACTTTTCATATTGACTATAACACATGCATCTGTGGTTTGATCATGTCATTTAACTTCTCTGCCTCAGTTGTTTCATCTGAGAAGTAAGAATGCTAGGGTTTGCCTTTTTACCAGGTGATGTAGGAGGATTAATTCATGAGTGTGTGCCCTGGACTTCAGAGAAGTCTGTCAGTGCGAAAAACTATAATTAACAATTGTTTGTCCTGCACTTAAAAACGCTTGCACAACAGCCTAATCCTGAGCAGAGCTGACTGTTTGCCATTACTGCCCAAAGCAGTAAAGGTTGAATGTGCTCAGCAGGATTAGAATCAGACTAAAAATTTACTTTTAAGACAGCCAGTGGAAATCCAACATTTGGGAAGAACCTAACATTTTTAGAACCACAGGAGATTCCAAAGGCCAATGCAGTCAGTGATAGCTTTCCATGACTCCAACAGGCTTTGAACCCGAGCTTGTATTTCCCACAGCTGTCTCAGACAGTTATCATTTCATCACCATGCATACCTCTTCATCTTCTATTTCTCTCAGAAAACAGGAGTCCAATGTGCTGTTCCGGACAGGAGACAAGTCTTTCTGAAATCCAGGAAAAGGAGGAAAATGGCATGTTGCTTCTGCACCAGCTATCAAAAATCTAGTATCCTAATTTAAAAATATAAATGGAAAAGAATTTTGAAGGATCAGAACACATACTTGTGGGAGCAAGTGTCTTTTTCCCTTGGGCTGAATTTGGACTTGGATTTGATCTTGAGATAGTTGCAGAGTTGTAAAGCTGGTTTTATGGAGCTGTAAAAACTCAGTATGATGTTAAAGGAGAAAAATTCAAACTCTCAGAAATGGAGTAAAGAAGGATTTTTGGATTCAAGGGAGTCAAGAGCAGCACATCAGCTTCATCTGTATATACTGGATCCACATGGAGATGGTGAGAGATATGGAATGGGAAAAGACAGACAATAAGCACCAAAAATTTTTATCTCAGTTGTTCAGATAAAACCCACTTTACAGGAGATTGGATCTCTATGCTAGAGTACTGTACAGTCCATTTCATGTCTTGTGTATTCCAGGCGAGAATTTCCTGAAAGTACAGAGATGAAAAGAGGTAGTTGCTATATAGCCTGCTAGCCTGGCTTTTAATACAGCCACCTAGGGTGTGGAGGAGGATGTATGGAAATCATGAAAACTAACCCTGAAAGCTAGCACAGGAACAGGCAGGAGCTGTTTTATCCAGTTGCTGGTGGAAAATTAAGGCTGAGGTACGGGATGGCAGAGGTGGGGTAGGAGTAAAGGTGATAGTAGCAATTCATTTGGGGGAAAAACGTACAAAAAAAGCTGAAATGGAAAGTGACACTTCTTGGCTAGAGCATTCTGTTTGCACAGAGTGGGCCTGGCTAGATTTGGCATTCGGCACAGCTTGCAGATGGCGGGCAGGAATAAGAGTGGGGTGGGTGGGAACTTCCTACAGCTTTCCTGCTGCTCATGCAGAAAGTGATGTTGAATGTCAAGTCTGTGTACCCACCTCACTGATGGAGGGTTGATCTTTGTCCAGGGGCAGGGTGGGAATGAACAAGTAGCTGGGGAAAGAGCAATAATAAGCAGATAAATGATTGCTTGAGAGATAGGGAGCGTGAGACTGGGAATGTACGGCAGTGGGGCTGGGACCCTTCCTCGAGGAGGCAGCAGTGGTACAAAGCAGGAGGACAGGGAATTGAGAGCTCCTGTGCTGTGGTCTGGGTTTGAGTGATCTAGGAGGCCAGGGCTGTGGGGAGCAAGGGGTGGGGTTTGTTGCGAGGAAGTGGGGAGGTACATGAGAGGGTAGAAATTTAGAGGATGCATGCTGAGCTTGACATTTAGGGAGGGAAGAAAGAGCATGGAAGAGTTTGAAAGGAGGTCTTGGGTCTTGCTTTGGAGAGGAGCAGGAAACAGTATGGGGGATTTACATGAGAAGAGAGGACAGGGGTCTTCCCCTGGTAGCCCTTTTCTACACACAGTTTCAGTGGGTAACCCTAGGCATAAACTCCCATCATCTGCTGCACAGTTATGCCTCCCTTCTCACCACATCCTCCCAGGAATGGCCTTGTTGGCTCTTGTTCCCCTGGGGCTTTTCATCTCTTTATATGACCCTTTGAAGCTGATGTTAGCCCAGGAGGCTGCGCAGCCCCCTTGTTTGGCAGACTGCCTTCAGGAAACCAGCTGCGGAGAGGAGAGAATCCTACACCTCCCTGCAGCTGACAACAGAGCCCTGTGAGCTGCGAACTGGCGGCTGTTGCCATGGTGTAGTACCTGGGAGGGTGACCCGTCTCTGGTGTCACTCTCCCACGGGACACATAATACCTTCTGCTCAGGTCCTCTTTGGCTTTGGCTCCTGTTCTCTGCTGTGGGAACTCTGTCTTTCTTTGTTTAGAAAATCTGTCAAGAGAACTGTCTGCAGAAACCTTTCACTTCCAACCAAATTCAGTATTGATTTGTTCACGCTTGCTGGGCTTGCTCCATCCAAATGAAATGTGCTTAATTGTCTCTGTGTAACCTTGCATCCATCATTTGTGACTCATGTGTGTTTGCTGTGTGGAGAGATCTGAGGAGGGACATGGATGCACAGGGTCATTTCTAGCTGCTTGTTATCCACATCCTTTGCTCTTTTGTCTAAGGAGAGGAAGCAGGTCTTGTTAGTGTGACTGCATGTTTTATTCCAGTATGGAAACAGCACTCCTGAAAATGTATTGCGATATCAGATGGGAGAAAGAGAGAGATTTGGGAAGTGGAGAGTGGATGAGAACTGTGCAGGGGACGTTAAAACACTGCAAGCTTGGTATTTTTCATACATACTGTTGAGACCTAAGTCAATAGTCAGCCCTTTCTCCTAAGCATGCGGGCTGGTACAAGGAAGCACCATGTCCCTTGCTGGAAAGCTGAGCTTGGCTGTTTGACATCTCACTTGCCTCAAGGACTGCATTCTGCTCATTGGACTGACGAAGAAAAATGAGTGGAAATACCTGCATGTGGAGGAATTTCGCATATCCAGTTATTGGCAGAGTCCTGCTGCCTGCGGTGAGAACGGACAGTGAAATGCAATGTAGATGGCTAACCCATCTCTTCTAGTCACCTTTCCAATATGGTGAGGCTGAGGCTGCTTATTTGGTTGGTTTCAGTAGCTGCATTCTCAGTGGTGTTAATTCTCTCAGGCAGTGGCTGCTGTATCAATGTTACAGAGTTCTCGGCCATAATGATCCCATTTTTGGGAGGACTGGGGGGTGATGTGGCTTATGTTTGCCTGACTCTGAAGGCTGCTTGTTGCTTACCAATGAAGTTATAGCTGTAGCTGCAATAATCCTCCTCTGACTCTGGTTTTCCTCACAGTGGTAGCACTGTTAAAAGGTGCTACTTACCCTACCAAAAAAAAAAGGCCACTGAGCACATGTCCGTTTCTTCCCCTCAACTATCAGTGGCTTGGCATCTGATGTGCAGTCCCAGTCCAGTCTGAATAATCTGTGGCAGGAGAAAGTAGATACACATGAGTTGGGGAAAACCATACAGGGGGATTTTGCAGGAGGATCCCAGTGTCTCAGGAAACCAAAAACACAAAGCCACAGTATCTTGGCTTGAAATGTAAGTTTCCCTTGATCGTAGCATACTATGCAGTTACAGTATTTGGCATCTCCTTTTGGAGGTCACAACCAGAATGATTTATGTGAGGCTGGCTAAGGTTTCCCTGGAAAGGATATAATTCTGTAGAATCCTGTATGTTATTCAGGAGGGGAAAAGACCACCTGGGAAAAGACCACCTGGAGTGTTTCTCTTCTGCTCAAATGCAGTATGGTCCCCTCCCCTCTGTGTTGGATTGAATGCACTTTTGAACACTTTTGCACTTTCCTTAGTGCCAAAGGTCTTTTTAAGCTGCTGTTGATGTTCATGCAAAACACTCTATCTTCTCTCGGTTGTTCGTCCAGATGGGCTACTTTGCTTTGCCTAGCAAAACTGTCTGGTTACCATGCGCAGATACAAGGCAGAGAACCCAGAGGAACTGTTGAGTCTAGGGCAGATGGGGATCTGAGGGGAACACTCCTAAAAGTAACCACACTTAGCAAAGGTTTTGCAGAATTATTTGGAGATGATCTTTGATTGACAGGTTTTATTAAACAAAGCACTGTTGACTTTATGAACATCTGGCTGGGTGCTTTGGTCTGAGAGGGCAAGGTCTCTCTTTCCTGATATCCTTCCTCTGTTTTTCTGCTGCTAGTCAGTGTTTCCTCAGGGACAGAGCTCAGGAGCTGTGTGCATCTGATTGACTTGTGGGGCTAATGATGCTGGTGTGATGCATGATCTGTGCTAGAAGGCAGTGAAAAAGCCCCTTTCCTCACATCCTCCCAAGGGTGAAGCTCCCCCTTGCTGTATGGATGACACTGCAAATACATCAGCCTGTAATTCTCTCATTTACCCTTTATGTGGCAAGTTCGGGGAAGGCAAGGGGTCTTGGCAAATTTATCTTTAGAAACCTCCCTCATTAACACAGATCCAGCCACAGCAACAATACTGAGATCCTAGGAACTGGCTGAAATTTGCTTTTCCCTGCCCCCACTGTTGGTGTTCCTGTTGCTGGAGCATGCTGGACTCCTAGACATGGCTCCTTGCTTCCTGGTCAGAAACAGGATGGAGGGCTTTCCCCCACCCAGAGGGATGGCTGGGCCGGACCCTTAGCACTGGGAAACAGCAAAGCAGAAGTGAGGAGGACCTGGGAGCCCAGGGGTAACCAACCACTTCTCTGTCACTTTTGGGGGTGCTTGGGAAGAACATTGCGAACCTCATCCTGGCTGGGACCCTTCAGAAGAGCATTCAGTAGCGCTCCCAGGTGACACCATGAATGCTGCATGGGGCTGCCACTTTGAGATAGGGATGACAAAGAAAAGATTTAGTGATCTGTCTCTGTTGTGGGCTCATCATTCCCACAGAAATTCCCAGGAGCTGTGGCCCCTAAAGGGCTCTGGCTGTTTGCTGGGGAATCACAAAATCACAGAGTGGTTGGGATTGGAAGGGACCTCGGGAGATCATCTCGTCCAACGTCCTTGCTCAAGCAGAGTCACCCAGAGCACATTGCACAGGACCATGTCCAGGTGGATTTTGAATATCTCCAGGAAAGGAGACTCCACAACCTCTCAGGGCAGCCTGTTCCAGCTCTCTGTCTCCCTCATGATAAAGAAGTTTTTCCTCATATTCAGATGGAACTGCCTGTGTTTCAGTTTGTGCCCATTGCTTCTCATCCTATTGCTGGGCACCACCGAGAAGAGTCTGGCCCCATCGTCTTAACTGCCTGCCTTAAGATATTTACATACATTGGTAAGATTCCAGAGGGGAAGCCTTCTCTTATTCAAGCTAAACAGGCCCAGCTCTCTCAGCCTTTCCTCATAGAGAGATGCTCCAGTCCCCTAGTCATCTTTGTAGCTCTCGCTGGACTCTCTCCAGTAGTTCCATGTCCCTCTTGTACTGGGGAGCCCAGAACTGCACACAATACTCCAGGTGTGGCCTCACCAGGGCTGAGGAGAGGGGGAGGATCACCTCCCTCAACCTGCTGTCCACACTCTTCCTAATGCACCCCAGGATCCCATTGGCCTTCTTGGCCACAAGGGCACATTGCTGGCTCATGGTCAGCCTGCTGTCCACCAGGACTCCCAGGTCCTTCTCCACAGAGCTGCTTTCCAGCAGGTCATCCCCAACCGATACTGGTGCCTGGGGTTATTCCTCCCCAGGTGCAGGACCCTGCACTTGCCTTTGTTGAACCTCATGAGGTTCCTTTCCACCCAGCTCTCCAGCCTGTCCAGGGAATGGAGGGTGTTCTTGGCTGTCACTGTTGGACTGCTTAGGAGGTACAGACCCACTGCAGATGGGCCGATTTCAGGACCCTGCAGCCCTTTTTTACTAAATAGAAGGCCAGAAAGAGAGATTTCATAGAGATGAGAAAGGGAAAAGATTAAGAGAGGAAATAACAGCAGAGACCCAGGAGGTAACCATGAACCTTACAAAGCAGGGACATTCATCAGGGTTTTCTGTGTTGTCCAGTTTGACTGGGGCTAATAAGGAGATTTCCAAAAGATAGCCACAGGCACAGCAGGGGAGGTATCTGTGCTGTGAAGTTTTTCAGAGATAAATGTCAGATTGGAGATCCCCTAAGAGGACGGATGAGATTTCCCATCAAATGCTCTAATTTCAGCCAGTTAAAGGGCAAATATCACTATCTGGCTCCATAGGCAGGGAATGTCTGTCATTTCCTTTCCTCCCAAGGAACATGTCAGATGGAGGAGGGAGTGAAGTGAAATCTCTGGAGAGAAGAGATGGAGGATCTGGAAAAATCATGTTTCCCAGAGTCCTGGGCATGGCAGGGCTCTGGGGAATTGTAAATGGGGGAAGAAGCAATACAAAAATCCGTTAACCCCTGAAAGAGAAATTTCCAGGCGTTTTGGGTGAAAAACCAGCCCAGCCAGAGAATCTGCAAGGAAAGAACCAGGTGAAGTGCGATGAAGCTGGCACGGCTCGCAGTACCACCCCCCACAGTAACGCCAGCTAACCAGCCCGTGTGCGCACCAACCTATTCCCTGCCACGGCTGTCACCCAGGGCTTTACTGTAATGATTGAGTAGCACTGTTTGTCTTTTTGTAGAAACAACAGAAAGGTTACCCTCTTTACACATGCCCAGCTGTTTCCTAGTGTGGACCTTACCTCCATGTCTGCTGTTCCCCTTGCGCTGTTACAGCTACTTTTCCACACTTAAGTCCGAAAGAAAGGGTTATGATGGTGACTGTTCTTCTGAGTAAAACAAGAAAAAAAAACGTTTTCGCAGCTGTTTCCAGAAAAGTCCAGACACACAGAAGAAAATCCAATAAATGATTAACTCAGTCTTTCCATCTGTGGATAGTGGTGTTTCTGGTGTTTTTTTTGTTGTTGTTTTGTTGGGGGGGGGATTATTATTATTATTTTTTTTTATTGTTAGCCTTCTCTTCCTGCCATGGAAAGAAGCAATCTCTGATTTGAAATGCAATGTCCTGAGCTGTTTTCTGGCGAGCACCTGGATGATGGCGTACATGTGTTTTTTTCCCCTTTGAACAAGGAAGAATAAATTGGAAGTGATCTTCCTGTACTCCTCTCATCTCCCTGTGAGAGGGGAATAATGAGCAAGAGAGCACCTTTATCGCCAAAAGATTACAGAGGTTATACGTTGGTTATTCATTACAGACCATATATTCTGTTATACTCCTTTTTTAATTCTTCTTTTTTTTTTTTTTTTCTGAGGAGGTAAGGTGGTGAGAGAAGGTATTTTCAGCAGTGTATTTTTAACCCAGATGATCGCTGTTTGTGTTAGGAAGTCATGGGAAGAGGACGGTGTCAGCAGGCCCGGGACAGGCACCGACACAGCAATGCCAGCCCCCCAAATAACCCCAGCAACTGCCTGTGCAGTTTGGCTACTTCCCACACGACTCCCCCTTCACCGACCTGTGTGATCCAGCCGTACCTCCTGGTGCTTTCGTCCGCGTCTCACGCTGCTATCCATCGTGTCCAGCAGCTTCTGGTGTCACCTCCAGCTTCCTGCATCCTGCTCGCCCGGCTCACAGCCGGGTCACCTGCCTGCCGCTCTCACATTTTGCACGCCTCCAGCTCGCCCGCGCCACTCCTGCTGCCCTGATAGCTGCCAGCATGAGAAGCCAGGGGTGGTTTCAGTGCCCTTTGCTGTGGGATTTGCAGCAGCTTAGCCACTAAACTAGGCTGGAAATTCCTGCTGCGTTGACTGCCACCTTAACAAAGGTTGACTGCTGGGTTTCTGCCTCTCTCTCTTTCTCTCGCTCTTTCCCCCTAGACTGGGCTGTGTGAGAGTACGTGCCATTTGGTCGAACTTAAATCCTGAAGCAATTCAGAGCACTCTGTAGATACGACAGCCCTCATAACTGCTTAGCAAGCTACCAGTTTTTGTGCCAGCTTTTGCTGCAACCATTTTTTTGATATAACTAACTGAAAACTTAAATCAAGTTTTTGGACAAAAAAATACAGGCTTCCTTCATAAACGCACTAAAACCACCCCATTTCTCTAATAACTGCCTGTTCATAGTAATGTTTTGGGATTTAATATGGCCCTGGTGCAAAAAGTGCTGATTGATGGTGTAAGAAATACCGCCTTCCCTTGTGCAAACCTCGGTGCGGGTGGTGCCAAAACCCATCACCCTCCTTTGCAGTGAAGCAAACTTATTTAGATGCCAGCGTGGCAGAGGCTTGTGGATCATCCTCCCCCAAGCCAGCAAACACTCTCCTCTCCCAGCCCTATGGCACAGAGCATATTCCCGGCAGCCCAAATGTCTGGGTGACTCAGGCCAGAAGCCAGGGTCAGAGAGAAAAGGTCAAATTCTTCTCAACTGAACACAAATAGGAAAAAAAGCAAATCGAAGTGCAGCGGCCGCAGCTGCCACCTATGTGCCCAGGGCTGGGTGGCGGGCAGCTGCATTGTATGGAGCAGTGCCAGCCGCTCCATCCCCCCAAAAAAGCATCTTTTGCTTCCAGCTGCCTCCTGGCCGGCACCAACATTACCTCAGCCTTGCATGGGAGGAGGCAGACGGAGCAAATCACCTCCTCGGAGACCCAGACACTGGGTGTTTTTTTCCGCTGCGTTAGCCAGCTCAGATGTGGCACAGATGGGGAATCTGCAGCCCGTGCCCCCGCGCCGGCTCCCGGGGCCTCAGAGGTGCATGAAGCAGATGGGACTCAGAGCAGAAACACGCTTGGCTCCTCAGCCGTGGCTGGGAGAGGGGTGAAGCCCTCCAGCCCTCCTCCCTGCCTCGCCAGGGCTGCTGCGCGTTGTGGTGCGTGGTGTCCACAGATGGATGGGCAAGGGCTGCGCCTCCCCGCTGCCCCAGGGCGCTGGGCTCAGCCGCAGGCACAGGGGGCAGAGAGTGACGAGGCGGTGGCTCCAGGACAGCATGTGACCCCACCAGGACCCGTGCCAGCTGCTCAGAGGGCTGGGAAGCCAGGTTCTCAGCTGGCTGCTCCCAGAGGACAGAAATGGCTGGAAGAAAGCGCTGTCGAGGTGGGGAGTGGGGCAGGAGGAAGGTCCTGCGCTGCTCCAGGAAGCAGGGCTCAGCAAGGCTTCTGGTGCTGGGGAGCCCGCAGGAGGCCGGGGACGGGCAGAGGGGGAAGTTACGGGGGAGACCGGGATGCCGTCAGCGCTGCAAGGTACCCCTGGCCTGAGGGACCAGGCGGTGGAGGTGCTCCAGGGCCTCAGTCTCCTGCGGGGTGGCAGGGGTGGAAAGCAAGCGTGGCAGTGCTTGGAACAAGGAGCTGAAGGTGGTGAGAAAGGAGGGGTTTGGGCTAGGAAGAGTGCTGTGAGCTCTGCGTGACACAGCCCTGCCGGGAGGAGCATGGGGTGATGCTGCTGCATGCAGCCTCCAGGCTAGCAGGACGAGCGAAGGGGTGGTGCGGCTGCCCCTGTTTTACTGCCATCAGGGCGGCCAGACAGAGAAAGCGCCAGGCCAGGACGCATCATGCTTTATGCCTGGACTTACCTTTCTACTGCAAGAAAAGGATTTTTTTTTTTTGTGCTGGAAAACTGAAAGGCAAGATCGTCCTGGTGCTGGCAGGGAGCAATGGGGAATGAGGCAGCACTGCGCCTTCCCCTCGGCCGCAGAGATGCTGCGGTGTCCAGACCGTTGGGCCGGGCATGCTACGCTTGTGTCAGTGGCTTCACGGTGGTGCACCTCTGCCGCCAGCACAGCCCAAAGCCCTTCCTTACAGCAAAGCGACCGGAGCAACGCTGCCTTCCACCTGACACACAGCTTTGTTTTCCAGTGCAAGGGAAGGAGCAAAAGTAAAGTGTTTAGTGAGTCCTGCTCCTTGCTCCAGACTGCAACCTGTGGAAGTCAGTTTGCTGGCCAAAAAAGCCTTTGGAAGGAAGCTGTTGCTTGCCCCAAAACTGCAGGTATTGAAAAGGACTTTCTGAACCCTCAGCTAGCCTCAGCCCACACGCAGACCTGTGGCCAGATCCGGAAGGGATAATTCCCACAAAGGTGACTTCGTGCCACCGGCGTGAAGGCAGGCCGTGCTGGGTGACGGACGGCAGGGCGGTGGGATCGCCCTACGCCCGCCCTGTGTACAGCTGTGGGGGGCTGCGCGGGCACCGTGCCCGGCGGGTGCCTGCAGCGGCCGACAGTCCTCGCCATGCTGCCCGGGGCCCGCAGCGCTCCGAAACAGGCGCAGCAAGCTGCGGGCAGCACGGCTCACGCGCATCACAGCGGGGAGCTGCCGGCACGCGGGCATCTCCTGGCTGCACTTCCCCAAAGGCAGATGACTCTTCACCGCCCTCATGCCCGCAGCCCATGCTCATCCTCTGGCTGGCTGTGCCTGAAGGCAATGGGTAAAGCCTTGGCAAAACTACGCATGGCGAGCTCTGAATCAGAAACAACTTCCCATCGGATTTCCAGTGCAAGATCGCCTCGCTCAGACCTGGATGCCCGGCAGAAAGCCTAGCCGCAGTTTTGGTGGTTTAGGGAAGTGAAAGCTTTCCACTGCTACTGAACAAAACGCAAATACGCTGCAAGCAAGGCAGCTAACATCCTTCTTCCTCCAGTCTGTCAGCTGCTTGTGTAGCTCCTGTAATGGGTGCCCTGAGACCTGGGGGTATTTTCTAAATACAGCTTCTGGTGGGGAAACCCAGCTCTTGTTGAAAGGGACAGGTTGTAGTTTCTGGTTAGAGAAACCCCAGCACGTGACTGCACGCTCAGAAACCTGAAGGTTGGAGAGAACTTCCAGTGAACTGTGAAAAATAAATCAGCTTTGAAGGTTCAGATGGGGCTGCTCTGAAGACATCTGTGCTCTTTTGCTTTTTGAAGTCAGGCTGCGGAGAAAAGCCCCAGGCTGAAAGAGGGTATTTTCTTCAGCGACTGTAAGAAGCACTTAAAGGATTTAGGAGCGCAGCAGAGTACAGCACGTCCTGACGCCCGCGGGCTTTTGGAAGTGCCTCTCACAAGCGCCGTCGTTATGGGTACGCAGTCTGTTTTGTGTTTTTCACTCTGTTGCTTTCGGTAATCCCGAAATTCTTCCTTTTTTTTTTTTTTATTAAATCTTTTTGACGAGCACGTGGTGCATTCCGTTCCTCTTCCCGTTCGTTACGTCCACCCCCCGCTTCCCCTTCCCCCCTCCGGGCCGCCCGAGTCCCGGCCCGGCCCGG
>VXAL01005435.1:175848-206443 GCA_013399475.1 Chauna torquata | reverse complement strand
GGCCCGGCCCGGCGCGGCCTCGCGGGAGGGCGGCTGCGATCCGCAGCGGCCGGCGATGGAAGATGGACGGAGCCGGCGGTGCGGTAAGGGCGGCGTGTGCGTGCGGGAGCGGAGCGGAGCGGGGGGCGCGCCCCGCCGGGGCACCTCTTTCCTTTCGTTTACTTTCCCTCGTTCTTTCTTTTCGCTTTTTCTTTTTTCTTCCTTTCTTTTCCCTTATTTCCTCTTCGTTTTCCTTTCGTATTTTTCCTTTTTCTTCTCCCTTTCCTTTTTTTCCCTTTTCCCTTTTTTCTTTTTTTCCTTTTTTTTCCTTTGTTTCCTTTTTTTTCCTTTGTTTCCTTTTTTTTCCTTTGTTTCCTTTTTTTTCCTTTGTTTCCTTTTTTTTCCTTTGTTTCCTTTTTTTTCCTTTGTTTCCTTTTTTTTCCTTTGTTTCCTTTTTTTTCCTTTGTTTCCTTTTTTTTCCTTTGTTTCCTTTTTTTTCCTTTGTTTCCTTTTTTTTCCTTTGTTTCCTTTTTTTTCCTTTGTTTCCTTTTTTTTCCTTTGTTTCCTTTTTTTTCCTTTGTTTCCTTTTTTTTCCTTTGTTTCCTTTTTTTTCCTTTGTTTCCTTTTTTTTCCTTTGTTTCCTTTTTTTTCCTTTTCCTGTTCCTTCTTTTCCTTTTTTCTTTTCCCTTTTCCTTCTTTTTTCCCCCTTTATTCTTTTTAATTTTTCCTTTTCCTTTTTCGTCTTTTCTCTCTCTCTTTTCACATTCCCCTAAGGGGAAAAAACTCAGAGCCCACTTCAGCACTCATTACTGCTACATCCCCAGAGGCACCAGCTGCACCAGGGAGGCAGTACGGGACCCCTGTCCCAGGGCCGGGACCCCCAGCCTGTATCTTTTATGGTTGGTTTTGCTTCTATCTCCATGTAACTTGCCAGTATAACAAATCAGCGCTGTTGCTGCACTGACAGGCTCTCTTAATCATGCCAAATTCTTAAGTTAAATGAGATGTAGAGCAAAAATCAGCATGTTTGGCTGAGTTAATAACGTTGCGCTTTCTGAGGAGGAGTAGAGTTGAGATGAATTCACCAAAGGTGTGAAGTTTTACAACACTGAACTTGCACAGGGATACTCCTGCACTAGTAGGGTGCTGTTATCTTAGGCCTTGCTGCCATGCACTGGAGCCAGGCTTCTCAATGGAAACATAAAAATAGAGTTGTAATGAGCTTGAACTTCACACAAACTTGCTGAAGATGCTAACTTCTCATATAGATGCAATATTTCTGTGCCATAAACAACAATTACGTGGCTCCCACAGGGTGCCAGTTAGTACATTGTCAGGCAGAGCACATATATGTGTTATTGAAGTGATTTGGGTGTGTTACAGGTGACTGCAATTACTTCTGCTTTTGCGGCTTCAGTCACACTTTAATTCTGTCTGTGCGTAGGGCCATTAAAACAGAGAGAAAGTCAAATGCACTATTTCTAATGAAACTGCTGGTTGCGTACCCAGTGTTTGAAGCAATTGTAATAGGCTGCTGATAATCATCCAAGCCATTCTGGTTTAGCTAATAGAAAGGAACCTCTTTCTACTCCAAATACTTTTTCATCAGTCATATCCTTAGCTGATGCGCTTTAGCAGATGTTACCAGTTTAACAGTAGCTGTAAGTCTGACCTACCTCTGCTGATTTGCACAGACTGAGAATTTGGCTATACAGTTGTTGGTTTTGGGGGTATGCCTTTGGTGGGAGGGAAGGTGAGGTTAAACCATGTAGGAATCCCTATGCAAATGCTCACATTCAATTATAGCCTTGGTTCACTGTAGAAAAGAGTGTAAGAAATTCCTTTGTGGTAGTGGTGATGTTGAAAACAATTCCAAGAATGTTATGTGTTGCTCTCCTCTAAACTTGATACGACAAAAAAAAAAATTAGGACTTCTTGATAGATAAAGAAAATTCTTGCACAGTTTACCTGTATGAAGGAGGTCCTCTTGTGCTGCTGGTGCTTGAGCAGATTGCCTGGTTTACTGTTGCCATTTCTATGCCATCAGATTGAAAGGAAGAGCAGTGAGGATCCTAACGAACACACCAGATATTTTTTATTCTCCTCCTCCCAGGAAGGCTGCTGAAACTGAAGGAGCAAGAATTTCTTTGCTGTTGACAAACTGGGTGGCTAAAAGACCTGGATGTAGTTCAGAGCATTTCCCTTCCCCACCTCGTCCCCAGAATGGTCCTTTCTATTCTTGCCTGTGTTATCAGGAAAGTTTGGCCTTTGGTTTTGCAGCTTGGCCTTAAGAAACAGTTTGGGGTTTGATTAATGTGGGATGAAGAGGCAGCCGGTCTGCGGGAGGATTATGGACCGGTGCCACAGAGCATCTGTGCAGACAAGCAGTCATCTTGATGAATGCGCTCTGATCCAAGTGCTGGGAGCTTCAGCGTTGGGTCTGGCAGCTGTGGTGGCATGAGCCATGCTCCACATGTGGCCGTCAGCGCGCAGGAAGGATCCTTTGGCCGCGGCTGGTAAGCGGTCCTTGCGCATGCAGCACAGACGATGACTTGGAATGGTCTCTGCTCTGTGGAGTTATGGGCTGGCGGGCCTGGAGGTGGGGTGGGTTTTTTGAGTAGCTCAATGTGCTGCTTTTTGGATTACCTCTGTTTAGTTGTAAGGGTGCTGAGTGAGCAAAGTGCCTCAGGTTCTTCTGGAAGCTGTGTCTTGGGCTGCTGGTTTGGAGGTTGTTTAGAGGTAGCACCGTGTAGTGGCTTTGGGGAAGAAGTGGTGGGAGGAGACAGCTCTGGTGAGTACGAGTAGATGGATCTCCGGGGTACCAGGTGGCAATCTGTCATGCTGATGTGCTCAACGTGAGGCTGGGCAAACCCATGAGCTGGTGCCAAGGCTCAAAGGTCAGGGCAGTCAGCCGCACGCCAGAGCATCCCACTCCACGTCGGCTCTGTGGCTAGTGAAACTTGTTCCCAAAACCGATCCCGGCTGCTGGGATCTCCTGGCTGCAGCAGCTGGTGGCCTTGGTCAGAGCCAGGCTTGCAGGCCTTGCCAGAAGAGGTGGGAGAAGCGTCTTGGGGCTCAGCAATGTGCGTCCCCCTTCTGCAGTGAAGGGCTGCTTTGTCACCTTGGTGGGAAGGTGCATCTGAATCATGAAAGAGGGGGGATTTCTTGTTCTCCTGCCCAGATCTGCTCGGTGGCATGGGTGTTCTGCTGTGCCCCAGGGAGATGTACAACTGGGGGTCCTTCCTTCTGGAGGTTTGGCTGAGAAGGGGTGTCTGTGATCAGAGAGCTCCTCCAGGCCATCGCCATGCAGAGCAGCAGGGACACAGACAGACAAAGGTAGATCTTGGGCAATTTATATCTTAAGTATCTGAATCTCTTTCTGAGGGGATTTCTGTGCTCCAACACCTATGGTAGCAGAGGTTATTTCCAGTCCTTTTTTCCTGTTCGCACCAAGATGAGGCTGGGCGAGGGGCTTGAAATAGCACGTTTCTGTGGGCTGAAAAAGCTATTTCAGACCAGTGGTAAGTGCCTGCCTGACACTTTCAGCCCAGCCGTAAGTGTCTTATTCCTCTCAGGAATTACACCATTTGAAGTACGCTCTTGCAGTGTGTTTCCAGATGCTTTTTGTGAGTGTACCTGCTCCTTGCTCTGAGACTCCTCTTGTTGTCAGGCTAGCTCCTGCCAGAGCCCACAGGCTGCTGGGATGCTAACGCATCTGGGCATTCATGCTCTGTGTCACAGAGACGAGCAAGATGGGTCGTGGATGGGGCGTAAAAGCAGGGTGGAGTGAAGTTGCTTCCGGGTGAGGCTAGGTTGCTATGGGGTTGAATCAGGAGTGAGAATAGCTCAGGTATTATCTAGCCCTTGAAGCTTGAATTGCTCCTGAATTGACTGTACTTCCTGGATGCTGTAAGCAAACAAACCTGCCCGGGCACAGGATCAAGCTGTCCATCAGAGCAGGAGCTCTACATTCCCACCTCCACGGAGCACTGCGGCCACCCGCTCCAGCTACTGGAAGCGCATTGTGTTTGCCATGGCTTACTTTGCTAACTGTGCGCTGTAGAAAAAGATTTTCAGTGCCACGACCAGAGGGATTAGCCTATGGAGACCAGGCTGGAGTGGGCTTTTGAGGCTGGGCTTCCAAGACAGAAGCACGCTGGTAGCCGTCATGCTTACCGAGGGCTTCACATCGTGGCCACAGCAATTTTTTTGACATCTGGTAACAGGACTGAACAAGAGGACATCATCTTGAATCTGCGACACAGTAGTTTGGGAGCACTAAGAAAACAACCCAAATGGCAGAGACTAAACAGTGGAGGCCTCCCTTTTTGCAGGAGTGATGAATGTGGCATTCTTTCCCTTCTGAGCCTGAAATGGCACGGTGGAAGAGGTGGCTTGTCTCCAAATTGTACTCATTATTTTTTTACAACAATTTTCAAACAGGAAGTGTCATTGGGATAATAACCGCATCTCCCAGACTGGACAAATGCCAAATGTAGTGGCAAGATACACTTAAGCCTGTGGTATGGCTGAAATTCAGCCCTAACAGAAGAACCCTTACCAAGAAAGACCTTCTCTCAGAAGAAGACAAATTCTAGTACCAGTAAGTTCTGGTTTTCATCAGCTTGCTCGTGTGTGGTGTCTCTGTGGCCTAATGAGGAAAAAAAAAAAAAGGACGAAGTGTGTATTAGCTTCTCCACCAGTAGGACATGCGTGCCATCTGGCTTACTTCATGCTGCTTGCAGGGAATGTTTAACCTTTGGTGTCTTCTGCCTTTCTGCCACAGCTGGAACTGCCTGGTGGCTCCTGGCCATCCATGGTGCCATGACTGCCCGAGGGTGCCGGTGCTGGCACTCCCTAACTCACGCTTTCTTAGCAAACAAACAGTCTGTTCTTGCAAAAACATCTTTTCAGTCCCCCAGCGCCTGTAAAGCAAGAGGATTACATAAATTTCATTGGTGTGACTCCTGGCTTCTGCCTCAGTTCTGCCAGGGGAAGATGGATCAGCTCAAACTTCAGTCGTATTTCTGATCTGAATAACTTCTGCTAAATGTAGTTAAGACTCAGAAAGAACAATGGAGGTGAAAGCTGTAAAATTAATTGAAGTATGTGACATTAAGTAATCATGCAGGGGCAAAGAGCTATTTCTAAGTTAGAGGCAGATATATACACATTTTTACATGCTCTGTTGCTCTGTTGCAGCTCTACAGCTTGTCTTTGCTGCAGAGGAAATGCAGGTTTTTACACTTTTGCAAATGTGAATTCTTCCAGTTGCTCTTGTGCAAAGTGTTTTAGAGCGCTTTCCCCCTCCCTTCCCCCTGCACTGTTCAGTTCCCTGAACTTGAGGTGCAAAAGATATTTTAGTCCCTTTGGGCTACTTACTATCTTAGACCAACCATGTTTGTAACAATGATCTGAAAAAGGAAGATGATCTCTCCTGATAACCCTTCTTTCTTTACTTCCATCTGTAAAACCAGTGTTTTTTAGCTCAACATAGGGAAAGTACAGCATGTGGGAAGGGATGAGCTCTGCAGGTTCTCAAGTCTCAGCAGATGTTGGCTTGGATTTGGGGAAAAATTTAGTTGCTTAAAGATACAGATGTAACTTCTGGTAGACTCATAAGGCACCAGATTTAAGCTTCTGTGAAGCTGAAATCCATGTGGGGCAGTCCTGTAGCCTGTCTAAACATTGTTCTGCCTTCTCAGATACCTAAATATCACAGAAGTGCAATACCTGCTGAACAGAAGCAGTCTGTCAGTTTGCTAAATATACTTGGAACAGATTGAACAGAAAAAGTAAACGCAAGATGTCTAGTACATGCACTGCTGAATTCTCTGAATAAAAAAATGCTGGTTTTGTGCTATTTTTCTCAAGTCAGGCCTCCATCCCCATGCTGTCTGGTATAATGAAGGAAAAATACTTGCACTGTGACTTTTAAAGTTTTGGATCTTTTTACTCTCTTTGTGTTTTATATTTAAGAAGGTGGTTCTTCCTGCAGTGAGCTGCAGCCTACCTCTCAATGGGCTTGCTTTAACTTGAGCTGTGTGCATACCTTAGTAATAATGCATATACATCCAGAGGTCCATACAGCACACATAAAAAATCACTGACTCGGCAAATAAAAAATACTGAGTGACCTTTAAAGGTAAAGTGTAATCATAAAGACGTTGAATTAAAATGCTGTACACATTCACCCAGTTACAGCTCAGACAGTGTCAGCCTTTGCATAATAAAAAGCATTTAATTCAGTATAGCAGCTGACTGCTTCCTAACAGGTTCAACCAAACAACAAAGCAGACATTTCTTTAAGGGGAGAAAAACTGAAGTACAGGTGGAGAACAAGATTAACAGACTGAAAACTAAGTTTACCTGCAGCTCTTTGATTTTGCTGGTAAGGAATGCATTTTTAGTCACCGTTCCCATGGCTTTTTCTAAGAGGAGACTCTTGTGCCTAGTTTCTGAATTGAGCCTCTCATCAGACACTGAACTTTTGTGAAGTCTGCCTTTGAGAAGGGAGAATAGCCTCGATAGTATCTGCACCCTTTTAGTTCTGCTCTCTTCAGCCTGATCGCTTCCCAGGAGGCTGTTCCTGGTAAACAAATTCTGCAGCGTCCTGAGCGCAATGAAAAGCCTGCAGAGCCCCAGTTCCTTTTGGCAAATTCCTAGGGTGAGGGTTCAGGGCGTGTGCCAGGGAGAACCTTGCGGTGGGGACGGAGGAGTGGAGCTGCCTGCCAGGGTGCTGAGCCTGAGGGCTGCGTTGTACAGGGACATGCCAAAGCCCCGTAAGCAGGTAAGAGCGGCAGGCTGCTCTTGGACCCAGGGTCAGGTCAGCCCAGGAGCCTGCAGGTGGTCATGGATGTCAGCGAATGCCTGGGAAGCATTCGGCGTGGAGTTTCATGGGAAGGATGTGATTTCTACCTATGTGGAGGATTTGTATCCGTTGAGCTTGTTTGCCTTCCTTTTCAGCTCCTGTAGGCTTCTGGTTTCCATGACATTGCTTTGCAGGGAGCTCTGTCGTTTGAGTACAGACTGTGTGAGGAACCATCTCCTTCTGCTTGGCTTGATGCTGACTCCTAATACCTTCTTTTGATGTCCTCTGGCTGTTGTATTAAAAGAGGTGGTGAATCACTTTTCCCAGGCTTTTCCAGACCGCTTGTGACTGCATGCATCTCTGCCATGTATCTCTCAGCCACCTTTTTTCTTTAGTTGAAAAGCGATACCTGTTATCCCATTGTATAATTTAGACTTCTCTGCTGGAGAATGGTTATAGGGAATGCTCTTGCACAAGCCCTTTCCTTCCTCCCTTACCTCCTGGCTATTTGCAGATTTCCCTGTAACTCCCAATATTTAGAAATTAGTTTAAACCTCAAGCTGAGTTTTCTTCTCTTTGCTAACATTGGCTTTGGCAGCTTCAGGTGAGATTTAGCCATGCAAAACTCCTGTTCTTTTTGGTCTTATTCTATTTACTAATGCTTTAATTTAAAAATTGCAAACATGTATATTAGCATGTGGGAGTGTGTGAGGAAAACACGAACATGGTGTACGAGGTCATATAAAAATAAAAACTACAAACCTTCTTAGCGGTCTTTTTGTAAGCACCAGCACTCTCTCAGCTCTCTCTCTGCTGTCAGTGCATTGGCTTTCACCAGCTAGCAAGTTTATTTTAACTCCAGCTTTCCCCGTTTCATCCTGTTACTTAGGAAAGTGACTTAAGAAAAGCTCAACAGAAATAGTCTTTTCGGAACAATTAATACAACTTGTCAAAAGCACTAAGGCTTGCTAAGTTCACGCCCGCACAGGAATGATAACCGTGCTTAAAACAAGTGCTGACCATTAGTGATATCAGGGGGTTAGGTGGTTTGTCCATCTATGACAGCAGAGGCAAAACTCTCAGTTCATGTCTCTGAACACCTGACCATGGCATGGCAGCCTGACTCAGACTCTCTCACTTTTGCTCTGCTGGGAACTTGCTGGAGAAGGCTGCAGTTCTCTGGAAACCTTCTATCCATCATTCTTGTCTCTTTTTAATGAATTCTTAAAATTTTTTTTGAAGCTAGCTCCTTTACCAGTTACTGTATTTCAGTGAGTCTCTGAGGAAACTTCTGGGCTGTGGAAGAGAACATCACGGTAGATATTTAAGCTCCTCCTGAGAGCATAAACTTATCAGATCAGGGTATATGATAGGCTGCTGGGAGGCATTTGGCTTCTTGCTGCCAGGGATGGAGTTGGTTCTTCACTTGCTGAAGAAGTGAGGATGGGACAATCTGGGGTTACAAATGGTCTAGGTGTGTCTGTGAAGTCCTCCACAGCTGACTGCTAACACACTAGTTCCCACCAGCCGCACAGCCGAGTGAAAGGTGGTCTGCTCTGGAAGGAGGAGATACACGGATACGAGAGGGCAGAACTGGGTCTCCTCCGAGGCTCCCTCATGGTGTGACTTAGCTGTGGAGCCTGCTGCCCCGACTACCCACTTCCCTCCGGGTCCTCCAGTAAGTCTAGAAGAATTGGATTAACATTTTTTTCTGGGGGTAGGGTGGCAGGGTTTTATTACCAAAGATTGCAGGAGTCCCCCTGAGGGCACTTTCACTTCTCTGTCCTGGCTCACAGTCCTTCATGAGAGGTCCTTGGACCCCTTCCTGCTGATGTATTTTTAATATGACTGGTCTCCTGCTGTGCAGCTGGCATTTGTCTTTTGTCAGCCTTGAGCACCCATCCCATTCTGCTCTTTCCCAAGCACTGTGTTCTCAGGTGTCCTGCATGGAGTCACTGTGGTCTGTCTCACAACATCTGTCCTGTCAGGGGGTCCAAGAGACTCCAGACTGATGTTTGCCAGTTAATTATCTGCTCCTTTGAACACCTCCCCCCTGTTAGACATTTTCAGAGATAATGCATGACCGTAAGTGTGAATGCTTCAAGTGTCATGTGTTCACACGGGCTTTTTTTTTCTCAGCCTGGCCCATTTCTTGTCTCAGCAGCTGTGGACAAGGTTGTTTCCTGCTGCTGAGACCCACAGAGATGGAGCCCAGCTGTACTGTCGGTTCAGCTCCAAAAGGCAGGGAGAGAACCATACTTCAATGTTCCTCAGTTAATGATGTGTGGGATGTAGGTATTTAATAATAAATAAAAAAGAGGTCCCCAAGAAGAAAACAGTCTGTCCCCAAAAGGTCCTGGCGAGAACATCAGTTAAACTCAAAAGAAGATGCTTTGGTGCTTTCTTTCCATGGAGAAAGGAGAAGCATTTCCTTCAGATTTGGATGACTCAGCCATGCCTGTCTAAAAATCAATTGAATTTTCTGGGAGCAGTTTGAGGGGAGCTCACAACTGGAGTTGAAATCAATTCAACCAGTGAGAGACATTGCACTTTGGGAAAACTGGCAAACAACTCTTGTTTTGGGTCTGGATAAAGCCACCTTTCAGGGATGAGTTGTGGCAATGGTTTCTCCTTACAGCTCCTGACCATCTGTTTTGGTTAGCACTCAGGCAGCAGAGCTGAGCAGACACAGTGTGTGTGCTTCACAGCTGGCTGACTTATCTGTACTTGGCAGCTCACGCCAGAGGAGCAGGACCCCTGAGGTCTTAACATCCTACTGCTGTTCACTTTGGTGCCGAAATATGCATTCAGCAGTTTTGCTTCCCATGCTAGCCTTAAACCACCACAAGTGCTGTTGGCACTTCCTAAGCAATCTCCTCTACCTCAGGGAAAGGATGAAACACCAGTGAGGTGGGACCTCTGCTTGCCCATGCCAAAGTGTTGTGCAAGAGCAATGGGAAGGTCCAGTGTGTTGCTAGGAGGTCTGAGGGATGAGGACTGGCATACGCAACCAACACAGACTCATGAATGTTAAATGAAATTCACCAAAGAGGCAAATGCAGTCTCCCCAGCTCCTAACCAAGAACCATGACCCAGAGGAGTAGGCTTGATCAAACATGATCAAGCAGGCAGAAAGTGCTGCAAGAGTGGTGAACGTATGGGCAGGAGCTTGCTGCTGCTCTGCCCTGAGCTTAATTGGATTGAAAAACAGTGTGTATGTGGCTCATGAGAACTGCATGTACAGCTGGGCTGATTTAAAGGGATTGATGCTCCGAGTGAGTGTCATCCTCTCTGGTGGTGACAAATACCAGATGCATCAAAAGTGGTGGTTAAAGCCCTCTGAGGGAAGCAGTTATGAAATGAGCTGACCCGGATGCAGATTTCTTTGCTCTTGAGCTGAGGGAAAAATCTTAAGCAGGAGTTTTATATCCCTTCCAATCTTGCTTTCTTCTAATCCTTGCTAATGCAGTCTGGAAAGTTCCATGAACATTTGCCTAGCCCTCCTCTGAGCTCCCCATTTCAGGGGCATTATGACTTCAGCAAAATTTGGGTGACTGGCAGATTGAAAGAAAAAAAGGAGAGCAAATTTTCTCTCTTGATTTTCTTTTAACTCTTCATCCGTTTGTTTCTAAGGAGGGACCGCCATAAAGCAGTGGTCTTAAAAGCTCATACCTCATAGCATTCTCATTCTCTCCCTGCACCCCCTTTCTCTTTTTAGTATTTCTTATTTGGATGAAATACCCTAACCTTATCCTCAAGCCTGGATCTGGAGGCTGTGAACTGCTTTACCTTTACACATCCTTATATTGCTCTGACAGCCTAAATAGATGTTAGGCTCAGTTGTTTCCATACATGAGCCACCATATGGAATTCTTACCAGCAGGGCACTTCTGAAAATGAAGTTATCCCTTTGAGGTGCCAAGGTGGAGGTCTTGCAGTCCCTTCTTGGGCACCAAAATCTGATAAATGCTGCCCTGTAAACTGAAAAGTCATTCCTTTCAGCCCATTACTGGGTAATGCAGAGGGTGTTGTGAACCAACCTGTCCTTCATTGCTTTTTCATAAAGTATAGGCAAATATAGACCCTTGGGAAATGTGTTTCCTGACCGGGAAGCTCAGTGCAGCAGATGTCTGTAAAGTCTTGAAGAACAGTGCTGAGGGATGGAGATGCTGCATGGCAGAGGTGTGTAGATCAGAAATTCCTGATTGTTCAGGAACTGGACTGCTCTGTCCATTTTGTTTACCATTCCATTCATCTGTGAGTGGGATTTGGACCAGCTAGAAATTTAGCCATCCCATCACTTCGCATCGTTGTGGGTAGGTTGAATTTTCATCTGGCTCCGTAAGATGCTTCTGACCAGGTTATCTCAGACTGCGAGCCTTCTCCTGCATGGTCTGCGTGCAGCTGTTCCTTTTCCAGCCCTTCTTGCCCCAAATCCTGTGAATGAACGCAGGCCTGTAAAAGCAAGGGAGACATGAAGTCTTCTTCCATGTTTGCGTCATGATGGTCATGATATGTCTTCTTTGTGCTAGAAAGTCCTTGGTCTGTTTCTTCATGTCTTTCCCGAAATATATGGCATGCTAGTGTTTGCAGGTCCATCAAAGTAGCTGTTGGAGCCCTAGTGATGAATAGTTAGACCAGTGAATGATAAATATATCCAAGAACCCTGTATATGATTGACTGCTCAGTTATTACAGATGTGTGCTGGACTAAATTCTGCAGAACGGGCTCAGCACAGAGAGGTGGGAGAGGTAATGGGGAAAAAAGGCCAGGAAAGCCTGGAGCAGTTCTAGGGCATGGGTCAAAATGGTTATTTGTCAGTATGGTCTTTGAAGAAAATGTAATTGTTGGAGACTTGGCCTTGGGGGAATGTATAGATTTGTGATTGCATCCATCTCTGATTAAAGAGCCTTGACCATGTGTTCTTGTGAGTTATGTGTCTCCCGTACTTGGAATTTCTGTTTGCAGCTGACGCTTACCCTAAGATATTCGGTGGAAGTGTATGAAAGTTATTATTGTCCTGGGGGACAGAATGTTCCATCTGACTTTTTTTTTTTTTTTTTAAAGAGTATTTGTGTAAGCTAAGGCCTTTGCCAATGTGAACCATAAAATGACTTGATATGCCGTAAGAGCTGGCTGCCTCAGACATAGGGTAAGAATAAAAGGTCACTGAAGAATTTGTAGAGGTAATGGTTTATTTCATCTGTCACTTCAGACAGAAGAATTACAGGCTCTATCTTGCCCAGCAGGATAGAAACTTAGTGCCAATTGCAGACAGTATTTTGCCCTACAGTTTATTGCTGGTGTATACTTTATATTGATTTGTCCTCAGCCCTTCAGAAAAGTAATTTTAATGTTAGTCATGCAGCCTCTCTTTCCTCTGAGAAACTGGACTTTATTGTTTCAAATTGCATATTATGAGTAGGAAGTGGTGGGTAGGTGCTGGTGGCACCACACCTGGGTGACACCAGGATGCTTGATCTATCTGTCCGACCATCCCCTCAGAAGCTACCCTGCTAGCCAGGAGGACCATCCTGAGCCTCCTCCTGACTGCAGAAGCCGGTTTGACTTGTGTGGTGGGGTCATAAAAACAGGTTAGGTTATTGTCCTGATCTGGGTGGTGGTGGTCAGGCATGGGCTGCCTGACAAGGATCCTCAGATATCACTGGCCACGTATTTGTGTGCCTTATTATCCTTTTTCCCATTTCTGACCCTCCCTGTTGTAGCCCTTGCTCCTCCCTTTCTCCACCCCAGTCTCCTCCCAAAAAAACAGCCTTCCAATTTTGTTTTTTCCCATGGGTCCTAATTTTGTGACATCCTTACTCGAATTTAGTGTTTCTGATACTATTGCATAGACACTTTCAACCTTACATAGTGTAACTGAGATGGTTACCCAGAGTTGCTGGCCCTGCAGTGGTTTAAGATTGCTAAAGATGATGCACGGTGTTGGTTGCTCTAACATCATTGCTAGATACTAAAATGCTTGGGTTTGAAGACACAGAGATGAGCTCTTCAAAGGCACTCTGAGTTTGCCCATGTCTGCTGTTTTCGATCTTGGTGGTAATAGAGATAAATGAACAGTTAGCGCTTTGAAAATCCTAGCTGACAGCCCACCTGAATGGATTTCATGTTCCTGCTGCTGTTTTTTTTTTTTGCTAAAAGATAGATAAGCTTTGTTTATTTTGACTCTGCAGGCAGAAGCACTTGTGTGGGATAATGACATATCGGCTCACGCCCAGACTGTTGCCAAGGCCAAATATGAATTTTTATTTGGCTTGGAGGAGAAGCTTTCAGAAATGGGTAAGTGTTGTTTATCACTGATGTGTGCAAAAACATCCCCTGAAGCCCCTCAAGAAAGAATTGCAGAAGCTGCTCCTGAACGACCTCGCAAGGGCTCACTGTCTGCGCTGTGCTGCCCTTCGCTGGCACACAGTGCAAGGACCAGACCAAAGGATCCTGATGGTTCAGCCACAGCAAAAGACAGCAGTTCCTTGTCTTATGCCCCCACCTTTCTCTTTGGCTCACCTGGGCCACCTCGATGTCACAGCGGGGACTTGTGTGCCAGTCACAAGCAGCCAAGCGGCTGGCGGAGGGAGCCTCAGCACTTCTCTGCAATGGAGTCACCTCAGCCACGCGCCTGCACTCTGCATGCCAAAACACAGCTCTGCCTGGCAGTCCTTCCAGGAATGCCCTTTGTGTGCTGCACGCTGCTGTAGCTACAGCTAGAGGTAGATAAGATTTTAATTTAGATACTCGAGGTGGCACCTAAACTGCTCCCTCCTCTGTATTTAGTAATTCATGTAATCTGGATATAGTATCTAGTGTTATGCCTAAGGATCAGTCTTGTTTCTGTGCTTTTCTTGTAAACAGAGAGCATTTTCTACCTTTTCCCAGCCCAAGCTTAGAAGGAAAAAAAAAATTAGTTACTATACCTATTTCTTTTGCTTCATTTTAATTACCACCAATCCCTGCCCTCTTTCCAAACGTACTTCCTCAGGCTGTTCTCTTTGCACCTTCATCCCTTCTAAATTGCAAACTTTCTGGAATGTCACTTTTAATTAAAGTCCTGCCAGAGAAGGGCAGCACTTTGTATAGAAACAAGCTGTGTATGCTCTTCCACTTCAGTCAGGAAAAAGTAAGAAAGAAAAAAAAACAGAAATGAGGTCTGAAGTTAGGTCTCCCACTTGGTAAATCCTAATTGCAGAGTAGGGGGAAAGACAAAACCCCACAGATGTCCTTGCTTAGGAATTTTAAAAACTTTTACAAATTGCCACAAAAATGTATATCACATTATTACAAGAATCACAATGACCTCATTGCTTGTTTGGGGAGAGACAATGGGAGAGCACTGTCAGCAGGCATTAGTACATTTCCGGAGATTGGCATTAAATACAGTATGCTGTGTCTAATAAATACAAGTGAATCTATTGTTATTACTAACCAAAACAATTATCAAATGTGATGGGCATTCTGAGCCGCTTGAGTACTTAGAGTTAAAATAAAGGGAGGCTTTATTGGCTTATATGTGTGCTTTGCCATATTTTTCCTGTGTTGCGTCTTGCCTTGTTTCTGAATCTCCTTCTGTACCTTCATTAATCAGAAACTACCATTACGGGCTAACAATTAGTGAAAAGGGAGTGGCTTCAAGGGAGAGTTTCCAAATATTTAGGTGGTTAACATCTAACATTTATGAATTGTACCCAAAAATTGTGTTGTAAAGATGCTTTTTCTATACCGTTATGCCCACAGAATTAATGACTGTGATAAACACCAAGCAGAGTCTCAGAAAGGGTCCCTTACCTTGTAGCAAATTGGTCCGCCTTCTACCAGAATTGCAGAAGTTGAGATCCAGATGGGACGTAGAGGAGTCAAGGAGACTCCGTGTATCCTGGCCATCTAGACCTGTGCTTGGTCAGGCTGGGATCCGTGGTCCCCTGGTCATCCCTTAGGCTGTGATAAAGGTCTGATGAACTGTGCTGCTTCTGTTGTGCTTTTTCCCTAGCCAGGATGAGGATGTGCACTCTCCTTGAGGCCCCTGTTCCCCCTGCCCAAAACTCAGGTTCCCTGCTGCACAGCACTGTGCCTACACAGACTGGTTTCTTGCTGCCACAGTCTCTTCCTCCTGGAAGATGCTTGACCAAAATGGATACAAGAGAGTGGTGCCGCCCCTTCTACTCATTTTCTTCAAGGTTTTAATTGCTTATTTACTGGAGATGAATGACGACTGGGCAGCTGGAGGGCACAGTAATACAAACCCAGGGCCCTGTGCACCAAATCATAGCTTCCTTTGATTTAACCCATGTCGAATATGTCATGACATATCTGCAGGGGATGGAGACTGTTTTGGGGGAGGCATCTGTGCCTGAAAGTCTCTCTGTCCTTCTCTGTGTTCAATGGGGAGGGAAAAAACACCACTGAAAATCCAAACCAACCTGCTACTTTGTAAAGTTGCCTTTAAAAGAAAGAAGACATGCTTTTCGTGGGTCAAAGTATGTAAGATTTCAAGCAAATGAGTGACAGCAGCAGAAGCCAGGAGGAACACTGGTGTTTAAACTTAATAAGGAGAACAGCTTGTCACTGTGGGCAGTAAAGCTGAACTTTCATTATCTGACCCAGAGAGGTTTCACCCGTGCCTTGGCTGGCCTCAGAAAATGAGAATGTAATACATAAGCTGCTGAACGGCTTAATTAGTTCTGCCTCCCAGTTTATCCTTTCGCTCGGACACAGCCATATTACTGATGCCCTGTTGGATGCTGTTGAGAGTATAATTTTTTTTAATTGGGTAGTGAAATACTTGCATCACACAAGACAGTTCACAAAGAGGGGAGACTGACTGGGGGAAGGTGTAGCACACACTTCTGTTTGCCTAGGTCTCTCTCTGGAGACAGCAGACTTTGTTAACAAGCTGCTGTGCTGACTTCTACATTCCAGGTTCAAGCTTGCGGTCATTTTCACAGGCGAAAGGGGGAAAAAAAAAATCCAGTTTGATTTATGTAGAAGAGGTGTTTCATTGCTATGTTCAGTTGTACATGCTAATAAAGCTGTCACATTACAAACAATTCTTCATTTCTCTCCTTTGCTGCCCTCGGTCTGTTTTTATTTGGGAGATTTGCAGTCCCAGATGGTCTTCGTGCTCTTGGTCTTCAGTGCATGACTCTCCTGCCTGGCTTCTTTCCTTTCTGTCCCCGGTCCTCCTCTTCGAGCCAGGTGGGCAGGTGTATGAACACAGAAGCAGGTTCAGGTCCCCAGGACCCTCATCTCATGCAGGGAAGATGAGGAGACGTGTGTTTTCCTGCAGAGCCCTGCTCATGGGGCTGCTCCCCGCCGCCAGGGAGGCTGCACTGTGCCGCCTCCGCAGCCACGTGCCCCTGTGCCGCCTCGCCGCGGTCCTCAGTGGAACCCCAGCCTTCTGCCTCCAGCAAAAGAAAATATTTTCTAAAATCTGAACTTGGCGAGAGTGGACAAGATGTCTTCTCAGCCTCGTTAACATAAAGAGCACTTGTATAGGTCTGGAAACATACCCTCCTCTGGAACTGACCATGCAAACAGTGGTCTCTATTGAGCAGCCCTATCTCTTAGGCTTTGGCAGGCTGCAGAGTACTGATTGTTATGACTTTGCAGTTCGTACATTTAAATACCAAAAAAGAGTCTTGACAAAATGACTTAGTTCTAAAAAGTGCTTCCTTGGGAAAAAAAAAAAGGAGGGAATCCTACAAAATAATTGCTTAAAGAAATGTGAAATCCAAGAACTCCCTAATTCCTGTTACATGAGGAAAGAAATCCAAGGGAGCTGTTAAGAAGAAAATATCTTCTTAAGATTCATGAACAGTCTTTTCTCTGATACTTCTAGGAGGGGAAAGCTTTCACCCCTCCTCTGAAACAGAAGGTATAATCTCATTCTTCACAAAAAAAGCCCTGTACAAGTAGTCCCCGGGTTGCTATGCAAATCTGGTCTTTCCCAACAGCTGCTGGAAGAAGCTTGTTTTTGAATTCCTGGTGAAACAAATAGCTTTTTGGAAAGTCTGTCACTTGCTGTTTTGTGTACTGTGAGGTGTCATGAGGCAACTGAGCTCATTTAACAGCTTGCTTCTGCCAAAAGAGATGGTCATGGTCCCAGCCGCATGCTGCTGCCGATTGTCTCATGCTAGATCTTGTGCTTATCTGTTTTCTTAGTAAGCTTAAGCCAGCAAAAACTGAGTTAAAAAAAATGTCTAAAAAAAAGGGTTAGTTTCTCCTGGCAATGCGTGCTGAATCACCTCTGCAAGTGGTCAAACAGTGCCAGAGCTGACACGCAGAAGAAAATAAATCTGTACTTTAAACCCATGCCACATACCCATTCATGAGCCTGAATCGTGGAAACGAGTGCATTTGCTGTAGAACTTCTTTGGCTTGTTTGAGGAGCTAAGAAAGCACACAGTGGCTGGTTTTTTGGACACCCTTTTTCACAGAATCACAGAATGGTTGAGGTTGAAAGGGACCTCTGGAGATCATCTACTCCAACCTCCCAGCTCAAGCAGGGTCCCCTACAGCACATTACCCAATATTGTGTCCAGACAGTGGTCCTATATTGCTGATTTAAGCAGCTTTAAGAAAGTTACCCCAGTAACTTTCTGTAAAACAAGTATCTCTAACTTTCTAGTTTGTCTTTTGCTCTTATGCCTTGCTTTCTTTCTCTGCATCACTTCCAGTCATGCATGTCCAGCTCTTCTGCATCCTCTTTGCACTGCATAGGTGTGGCACTTTCCTGATCCTCACTCTAAAAACTTCCCTTAGATCGAATTTCCTCACGTATTGCATCATTCTCATGTTAGCGTGGATTGCTAACTGCAGTCTTCCCCAGCGCTTTAACTGCATCACTATCAATTTCAATACACCACCATTTTTCATGTTTTCCTTTCTTGCTCTTTCCATCTCCAAGCAGTCTTGAAAGTCTGGGTTCCCTGGTCTGGTGTTTTCCTCTGCAGCTCTGCTTTCCTGAAAAGGTGCAAAACGGCATTTTCTGAGGGTTGAAGCGCTGCCTGGTTTTCAAGTCTGTGGTGCAGTGACCAGAGCCAGTGAAGATAGGTATGTCAAATGTGCATTTGAAATACGTCCTGCAGCAATTTAACATGGAAGACTGGAATCTTGGAAAGCTAAAACCTGTGGTGCCCACACACTCGTAATTGAAATTCCATCATTCTGTTGTATGTACTTGAATCTATAAGCTTAGTTTTTGTTGTTTCTGGGTCCCCACTGCCATTTCTGACATGCTTAAGACTGGCAGGAGTTTTTAAATGGTAGTGTGGTGTCAATACATTTTCTTCTAGTTGTCCCTGATGTTTGCTCTCTCTGGCTGGCAAGGAGACATTATGCGAAGTCCATTGCTCTGCAGGAGGAAATTGCATCTCTTGTGACCTGCACTTGAAAGCTGGGTAGTTAAAGTTATCATAACCTACAGCTGCAGGGAGGAGATTACCACATCCTTGACTTGGTAAACAACAAAGTTGTTTGAAGGCCAAGGGTTTAGTACAAATAATAGTTAAAACATGGGCTGTTTGTTTATTGTTTTTTAAAGGTTCAGAATTAAACACTCAGCAGCTAGGAAATGCCAGAGTTGAGGCAGTAGTTACCTCCCTATTTATGGGCTGTCAGCTAAAGCGGGGGAACATCCTGACACAAGTGCACAAATATTTGGGGACCTGGTGATACTGACAGCTTGGTGGTGGCTGGCCTTCTTCAGGTGCCCTGAGCATATGTGGTGCGGACCAAGCTCAGCAGCAGACACAGTGGGGCATAGCTGCATCATCGCTTGTCCTCACCAGGGGCTCCTCTCCTCTCCTTTGCCTCAGCCCGGTCACCTTTTGAGACAAAAGAGGTAGGCAACACACAGACACAAGCCCTCCATCACGTTGTAGCCTTGGTTTATCTCTAAAGACATATAGAAGAACAGCAGTACCTTGTCATGCTGCTAGAGGTGTTTTTATAATGAACATGTAGAAGACTTTTAATTAAAATCACATGGGTAAATGCAGTTCTGGCTTGGTACCACGCTGAAAAAGTGTAAAATGTACAGCAAATATTTTTCCTATTCACAGTTTGACACTTTAATGAGTGCCCTCTGCTCTGGACCCCTGCATTGTTTATTTAACACTGCTCAGCTTCCTGAGGAAGGGAATCTCATTCACCATGCTAGCTTGCTGAAGAGTTCCTGTGCAATGTCCAGCTGCACCTTTAGCAGCAAAGACTCTGAGCCTGGGAGATGCACATGTCCCTCTATGCCCTAATTTTTTTTTAGCTGGGTGCATAACTCGATATCGAGCTCCTTGGATGCTTTGAGGTCTGGTTAGAAAGCTTTCTCTTTGCCCAGCTAATTGATCCTGAATCTCAAAATGCGATAAAAGACATCCTGTCCTGCGGGTGTGTCTAGTTTCCTCCGTGGCTGCTGCAAAGATGCAGAGTTTCTCAGATCTACGAGCAATTGTGTGTTGTTGTTTTTTTAAGCCATTGTTTCTATGTTGAAGTCTGGAGAGGTTTTTTTATGTGTGAAGATCCTTCTACTTAAAGAAATTTTTGAGAGTTTTAAAAAGACTCTTTAAAAGTATGACATTTTAAACACATAAATACAAGTGGATTCAGGGAGCTACAAAGTCCTCGCTTCGTAGACGCTTTGAATATCAAAGCAGCTGTGAGTTGTCACTGCTGCAAAAGTTTGCTCTTTCAGCCGGAGGTTCTTAGGGAGCTTTTTAAATAATTCTTGATATCACTATAGCTATCTGCACTTAGAAAATCATCTATTAGGAGCTTCCTTTCTAAATCACGGCAATGGAGAAATAGTAAAATTTGGATTCTTTTTGGATTTTCCATTTAAATTTTGGGTTTAATGCTTATGTTTTCCAGCTCTTTTAAACCAAAATTTGAGGTTCTTACAGTCACTGTGGGAGGTGGGGCTTTAAAGAACAAAAATGCATTGCATATAGCAAGACTCACCCATGTCAGGATAGTAAGCCCAGTTTTTCCCTTTGTATTCCCTCCCATTCCCCCTTGTGCTAGCAGCTGTTTCACTCTACCCTTTTGCTTTCCAGGGTAATGACTCTGGGGACTGAGCTATCTCACTGACCATCTGTGGCCCATGCAGCAATTTGTAGTGGATAATCCCTCACACTAAGCTCTCCCAGCACGTGCTGTGTGTTAGTTTTGGACTGGGTCCTGTTCTGAGCTCACTATGGGCCTGTGAGCTGCTGCGGCAAAGTGCCGTCTTTCCTGCAGCTTGGGGAGCGACGAGGTGCCCAGTGGAGGAGTTTGGGTTCAGTGTAGTTTGAGTTACACCGGAGGCTTCCAAACCCCATTTACCACTGGGAAATAGCTAAAATTTGTGAAAGAAACATGTAACTGAGTCACAGAGTTATTCACCTAAGGCTTTCCATCAGAAACCAGATGATGTGGAATAGAGCTAGAAGATTTGCAATTGTAAAAAAACACATATGCACACACGCAGATATTTTACATGCTCTTCTGGTCTTTGCTCTCTTAATGGACAGGATTTGCATTCATAATCTGGGAGTTTTCCTCTGTCTCCCTTTCTCAAGCAGTGACAACTCATGTGTCACGTCAGCACTGGCTACTGGAGCTGGGGTGTTGCCGGTGGAGAGGCTCTTGGTAAATGTACCCGGTGTTAGAATGCCTGTCCTGTGGCAGACTGAAGGTTCATCTAACGCAGCCTCTTGTGGCCAAAAAACGGAATTTAGGGAACTAAGTAAGAGCTGCGTGGAGCAGCACTTCTGTGGTAACTTCTTCCAGCAACCTGTGGGTCTTGGGTTTCTTGAGCAGCACAGGGCAACCTGTCTCTTGCTAGTGCTGGGTGGTAGTGTCCTACCCTGTGCTGGTCTGTTTAACCCCTGGGTCAGTCTGAGCTGTCGGCCACTGCCGGGTCTGCACCCCTGGGGCTCGCCTGTGACCCCCTCTGGTCCTCTCTTTTTGGGGTGAGGGATCCCAGACTGCATGGTCGCTTCTTACGTGCAGGCTCTTCTGTGTCCCTTGTTCCCCTCACCTTCCTGTGTGTTTGCTAAGGCAAACGTGGAGATAGCAGTGGCGTTTAACCTGTGCTTATTTTATAGGCACCTCTCCCTTACCTTTTTGCCCTGTTCCCCCCACCTCAGTCAGCTCCCATATTTCCACCAACCTCTGTTTTTTGCATAATACTGGTGGGCAGGTGAAGGCCTGGCTCCAGCTTCCCCAGGCGAGCAAACTGCCCAACAGGTCAGAGCGGCTGCAAGCTGCAGAAACCTGTGCGCCCCGTGCATGCAGCAAGGTGTGGACGTCTGCAGGCCAGTTAGAAAAGCTCAGTGCTCGCATTGTGTAAATCCCACGGCTTTGGCTAACGCAGGACTATCACAGCACGGAGAATGACATCATTTGGAAGAAGGTCTGCTGACGGCAGCAGAGCAGCATCCGTGTTCTCCCACAGGCAGGGGCCGCTCCGGCTCAGCCTGCGCAGGCATTGCTGTATAAATCCGAATGGTTTCAGTTTTTGCCGAAGTTGCTGCCTGAGGGAGTGCACAATGTGTGTGGCTCCCCCTCTCCAGAACAGTGCTATAATGATACCATGCTGTAACTGCTGTGATTTGTTCATTAAACTTTGTCACCCAGAGATGATTTCCTTGTAACGCACACATTGTTTTTACTGCCCTAATTTGCCTTTTACAAATAAAGGCAAGACATGCCCGCAACAGGAGAAGATAAATGGTATGATTCTGCATGCAATCTCACCCACATGCTGCTAGTGATTAGCGCAAGGAGCTATGGAGAAATAAAATGCAAGATGACTGCACTGTTGTGTGAAACATTCCAGCTCGGTAATGCTGTCGTGCTGTCAGGCGCCTTCTGCTCTGAAACCAGCGTGCCGCTCTCAGGATCGCCATTCTGCCCCTTTATTCCTTTATGAGCGCGGTTATAATAAGCGGCAGTTAAGCACAAACATCTCCCTGGCATATCGTCAGGCAGCCTTTGCTGGAGAAGATTTTTTTCCCCCCTGCAAGCTGCCAAGGTGGACTCCTTAGCTCCGGCGATAGACTGAATGAGACTGCAGTTCCCCCATCAGTTTCATAATACTCAGAAAGCTTCCATTTACATCATTGTGTGCAGTGCAGGGCAGCAGCTGCCAGGAAATTTGAAACTATTTTGATTCCAGTTGACTAGAACAGCAGCAATTGAATTAGCTGGTATCGCTATAGATAAACTGATGATCTGTGCATTTTATTTCTTTGACCAATGGGTAACTGCTGGAGCTACAGTAACCTCTGTGAGTAAGGAGACTGTTCAAGCAAATATATCTGATTTCTCTAGCTAGCTAATATATATATATACTGTATAGAGAGAGACACTCACACCATTCTTTTGTAAAATGTACCTGTAAAGAAAATGTCTGTCTATGCTTGTAACTTGTGTTTTGCTTCCTAGAATTTCCTTTTATTATGCTGTAGACAAGCTTGATTGAAATGGAGTGGTTATTTACCTATGAAATATCATATCTATGCCTGATTTAAGTCATGAATTCTTTCAACCTCTAGTCATAAGAAAGGCTGCCAGCTGCTGTTAGCTTATATTTGCCCGGTCTCCGTTTTCTAGCCACTCGCCCCCTTGCTAATTTAGCTTTTTCTCTCTTCTTTTAATTTTTGCTTTGTTGAAAGAAGCCACCTTCAATGCAAAGTAGAAATTGGTGTTACCTGAGAGTGTGTGTCCTTTCATTGTTTGTTTGGTGATGGGTATTTTTTTTCCCTGCTCATCTTCAGTGCGGTCGTTAAATTTTGTTGTTGCCTTTCTAGCCTTGTTTGTAATGCAGTCATATTGGGGGATGGGGTTGGACAGGATATGCCAGTAGCTGCTGCAAGACATGATGCTGTGGTGGTGGATGGGAATAAGGGAGGAGTTTCCCTTAAAGAGCTCAAGCTCCTCCAGACTCTGTCACCTGAAGTAGTGCTCTGAGCAGCGGGGAAGGCTTTGCCCCGGTCAGGGGCCGGTGGTGGTGGTGGTTTGCTGCAAGGAGCGGAGACCTCAGCAGCGCGGTGCGTGGTGCTGCCTGATGCAGTGATAACAGACTGTTGCTTTGATGCCACATTTGAATTTTTTTCATCAGGCACTGAATTAGGCAATGTTTCTCCAGGATGCTGTGAAGGCGAGAATCCCGTTTGCTCACGGTCACATACTGCAGCAGCAGAAGCCCTCCCAGAGCATTGCTGCTGCCACGTCACTGTAGAAAAGGTGCTTCCCTCTTGCCCAGGTGAAGCACTTGCAGCTTGCATGTGCAGCAGAGCGGCATACCTGTGCTCCCTCCTCCTGTACGTTTGTGTGCCTGCGTATACACCTGTGTGTTCCCTATGCGTGGCTTGTCCTGAGTGCACTGGGCTCGCCGGAGGGTAGTGTTTGCTTGGGAGTAGGTTACGGAAGACATTCAGGAGAAGCAAATCAGAAACTTGCTTGGGACTGTTCACTGCTGTAAGCTGCAGCCATCGATGATAGATGGGATGTGCAGCAGTGTGTTTGGCATTCACTGCCAGAAATAAGGCCTCCTCTGTTTCCCTCATGTCGGTTCAGAAGCTAAGATAGCAATTAGCAGAGACGAGCCTGGCCCCTTGGCAGGAGTTGTATGTGGTGCCTTGTCAGAGCTTGGCCTCCAGCGCGCGTTGGCTGCATCCCAGCCCCGTGGGGGTCAAGGGGGACGATGCTCTGGGCTTCCTTCCAAGTGGTCAGAGGGAGGCGTGGGGGTCCGAGCTTGTGGGGCACTTCCCATTGCCTTCCTTCAGGATGAGCCATGGCAGTGGCATGGCCATGCTCTGCCCCGTGGTGCTGGGGTCATGGGTCTAGAGGGGCACCAAGGGGGACACCCCTGCTGGCAGGTTTGCAAGCTGAGAGTTGCTGTAGGTAGAGCTGAGTCCACCAAGAAGGATTTACATTAACATCTGTAGTGATAGGGCAGAATCAGGCATTAGTGCTGCTGCACTGTTGCAGACTGGGGATGCAAGGTGAGGAGCTGGTACCTTTTGCTGGCTCGGGGTTGCTGGAGTTGCAGCCACGCAGCATCCTTCTTGTATGTGTCTGTTGTGGTGAAAGAGTGTCCAGATGGTGACCTGGTGCCTGTGCCATGAAGTGGGCAGGTATGGAATGCACCCTTGAGCTGTGTGGATGTGTAGCTGGAATTGTGTGTAATGGGGGATGTTTATTTGGGGCTCCCAGGCACTAAGTGCCTGGAGATGCTTGTGTGGGGAAAGAGACATTGCTGTCTTCTTCAAACTCTTCCAGTGCACCCACACCTATGTGCTGGAAACCCTGTGACGGAGACAGGCTAGCAGTGCAGACGCGGACTAGGCATCCCTGCTCCTCACAGCCCCATGAGTGGGACCTTTCTCTTTGGTCTGAGGCTGTGTGACTTTTGCAGCAGAGGAGGTCCCTGCTTTGGCCAGACACTGTCCTCAATAGCAGCTGAGTCATTTAGGTGAAACCTGATCCACTGAAGTTTTAAGCTGGAGTGATTAAATCAAAGGCACAAGAGTTACTGGAGAACCTACTGAGGAAGAAACTGTGGTTTGGCATAGTTCAAGTCTGTGAGTTTGATCCTGTGCACACACACACCGCATACATTATTTACCCTGTGGACGGAGCTACTAGCTAGTTAGCTGCCAGGTGTGAGCTGCTTCTCCTTGTCTTTAGAAACCACTGGCAGATAAATAGTGACATTCGTGTGGTGCTGAACGTGTGTTAAACTATCTTCCCTTTTACCTTGAATTAAGCCTACCATTAACCACAGCTACATGGCTTCCCCCTCAGCAATGGCTTGTGGCCAGCTTGGAGTGGAGACTGGCATGGGTTTGCAGAACAGCACCCAGAGATGCCTCCCAAAGCAAGCCAAATGCAAGTGGGCTTATAGTTTCAGAGCTGTCCCTCCTACCTTTTTCAGAGTAGGTGTTTGGATCTGTCCCCCTCATTGTTTGGCTAAAAGCAATCTAAACTCCAGGCTAGGTCTTTCTAGAAGTGTGCAGTGAACACAGCTGCTGCTGCTTTTTCCAAAAGCTCAGCTGCTCCTTGGACCATAGTATCAGGTGGCCAAATATGCGTCAGCTTGCCATCCATGAGAGAACAGCTGATTCTGTGTTACCCAAGAACAATGGGAGCCACTGGGTGCTCGGCTCCTTTGAAAATGCCACCATCAGTTTTCTCTCCCTCTTTGTTTACATCAGTTTGAAAAACAGCATGAGGATGGAGGGGTGGCAGGCTTTTTGTGAAGTAGTGAATTTACTTTTTTTAACAGAAAGTGTGCGCTACTTGGTACGCATGCATGCATCGCTGCAACACGACCTTCAGTTACCTGAGTTGTTAAAGGAGGAAGGTAGTACTGGCAGAAAGCTGAATTGCTCATTAATTGCTGTGTAATTTAGCTAATTGGTTTTGTGGAATATATGAGGTGTGGCTGATTACCTTCCTGGTGTTTCATCTTTATAAGAGAAAATGACCTAGAAGTATTTTTTAAGTAAAACCAAGGTGCGTGGTGCCTGCTGTGGATGGATGTTAAACCTCTGAATATCTGCTTTCTTCAACGTTTGGCGTGTAGCCTCAGACTATTCGTGGGCCACTGGGACCCTTTCTGAAGTGTAGCAGACATTTTTGGCATTCCTTCCTCAGCAGTGCATGCTTCCAAAGTAGAGCGGCTCAAAAACTCCTGTGTAAGAGGACCAGTTGTGGATAACTGCAGTGTGAGAGCACGTAGAAGTGAGTTAAACAGAACGGTATTTTCCCTGCAGGGGTGAATGCAGTTGCTCTGTTATGAAAAGGCAGGGACTGGGGGGTTAGACTTTTTGCTTATGCACACAGTAGATAAATCCACGCTCTCTTTTTTCTGTTTTTTTTTGCAGGTAGTGGCCATGGAAGTAATACTTTGCTCCCCCACACCATCATCAATGAATTTCCAGAGTACGGCACTATAGAGCCAAGTGGCGATGCACTGAGGACTTCATCAGAGGGCCAAGAAGAGCCTGTGACGTGCAGTCCAGAAGGACGGGATGGTCACCAGGTACCTAGCAGGCCTCATCCTCAGCCTGCGGCTTCTGCGGACGAGTCTAGAGCTCACGCTAAGGCAGCGCAGCTGCATGCTGCAGAAGAAGGCTTACAACCTGTGGGTAACCTGCCAGAGATTATGAAAATCTCTCGCCGGCTAGAAGCAACAAAGGTGCAAGAGAGAGCAAATACTTCTCTTGATTCAGAGACACACATGGAAAAAAAGAGCGTTCCTGGCAGCCAAAATGTGCAGACAGCCAGAGGACCAGTTCCAGCAGGCCAGGAAAAACCCTCAGACATGCTTCTTCCATCTGAGCGAACAGCTGAGGAAAAAATGCATTTGATCATAGGGAAAGATCTGGCTGCAATATGGACTGGAGAAAAGCAGTCCGAGTCCTTGCAAACCACCAGTAATAAAACTGAGGAGGTCCACACAGCAGAGGAGACAAGCTGTCATAGACCATCTGTGACAAACCTGGAAGCAGCCAGCAGAGTGGAGGGGTGGGCGCATTTCGAGGAGTTTTCAGCGTACAGTCAAGGCAAAATGCAAATGGGTCGTGAGAGGAGGCTCTCTAAAGAGGCAGCTGTGAGCAAACATGTAGAATTTCAAGGGGTGGAGATTTTATGGCTGCAAAAAGCAGAGGAGCAGAGCAGAAAGAAGCATTTGCTGTTGGAGACCGCATCCGTGGAGAGGAAAGCATTCCCCAAAACATCCAGCTGCCCTTTGCCACCAATGGTCTCCCCTGGCTTGGTCGCCTCACCGGACAGTGCTTGGAGCGAGGTCTGGGAAGACCCCAGGCTGGGAGCTGCCTGTGGAGCTGCTCCTCTGGCATTGCTTGATGAAAGTGGGGAGGATGAAGTTTTTGTGAAGGACAAGAAGAATCACGGTGAGGAGGAGACCACTGTGCTAGCAAGAGACCAGGGCAGGTGAGATGGCGCTTGTGGGGCATGGGGGGCAGGATGAGTGACTCTTGTTGCAAGCACAGGGCTGGTGCCTACCCCTTTAGGAGCTGCTGGTTCGCCGTCAGCAGCAACTATGTTTGTCTCCTGCCTGCAGCATGGTGGAAATGGTAATCGTTAGTCCGTGGTGGTGGCCAGTGCGTGAGGTTGGACAGAGCCCTGTCCACGCCACACTGCTGGAGTTGGAAATCAGACTCGGGTCTGGAAGTGTGGAAGTGTCTCTTGCAGCCTGTCTGCCCAGTAGTGATTGTGTGACAAAGCAACTATGGCAGGTGTAGCTATGATCTGGGCACGGTATGTAATTGAATATAGGCAGTGCACAGGCCTGGCCACATGCGTCCTGCTGGATTTTCTGGTTTCGGGCCAAGTTCATGCAAGAGTGGTGTGAGCACCTCTGTGAGATTGGATAATGAAGACATTTAGCCAAAGTCGCTTGTCTTATAAGAGGATAAATGCAGTGATGTGCTTCCTATATTATCTACCTATGTGTATTTATGAACTGTGGGCTGTTCTTCGTAAGAGTGTCCCAATTTGCTTGTTTTTTGTTCCTGACCATGTCTGTAATGGCGTGAGAGGTGCCCCGCAGCTGTGGGCAGGCCAGAGGGGCTCAGCGAGGAGCACCCGGCCCCTCAGGCCCCTCAGTGCTTCGCTCTGGTTAGCACGTGGGGCTGCTCTGGTTTCAGCCCTGATGGCAGACAAGTGCTGTGAACACTTGAAGCCGGCCCCAGGCCTCAGGCCCTGCTGCTGGGCGAAGGCATGTGGGTCTCAGCTTGGGGGCAAAATGAGCGCGTGCGAAAAGCTGCTGGCTTCTCTCAGCTGGGAGAAAAGCTCGAAAAAATAGCCAAAGGATGCTCTGCCTGCCTGGTGCCATGTGAGGGCAGGGCCCATGGGATGCCTGGCCAGGCTCTTGCTTCCCTCGCATTTTGGAGAGGCCTCCTCCAGCCCCCCAGAGCCCCTTGCTGGGCACATGGCTCCGGCCTGTGTAGCCTCCAGCACCGCGGGCATGGTCAGTGCTAGCGGAGAGCTTATGAATTCATAAGCACATAAGCAGCTGATGCTGTCTGTTAGGCAATATCATGCTTTTTTCCCACCTGCTTTTGCCCAGGATTGTTTCCTTTCATGTCACCAAGACTGTAACAGAGCGGAGAGGTAGATGGTGCCCGTTGTGAGTGGAGGTGGTGTGAGGAGATGCTGGTGGGTCATCCATGGTGTGCTGTCCTGCACAAAGCACACACCTTTCTGTTCTCAAAGGTGGAAAACAAGGAGGTCTACTCAGAGGTCCAAACCTAGCCACCAAACTGAAACGAGCTGTTTCTGATTAATTTCTAGGATCATGGAGGAGGGGGAAGCAGCCATGGGAGGATATGAAGATGTCCTTGGACAGAGGCACTCTGACATCTCCACTGATCTGTACAGCTCGCAGTTTGAAAACATCCTAGACAATGCCTCTTTATACTATAGCGCAGAGTCACTGGAGACTTTATACTCGGAGCCTGACAGCTACTTCAGCTTTGAGATCCCACTCACTCCGATGATCCAGCAACGTATGAAGGAGGGCAGTCAGTTTTTAGAACGGACTTCAGCCTCAGGACAGACGGATGTCTTTCAGCTTCCCCCTGATGGGGAAGCAAAGAGCTGCTGTGAAGGGATCGCTAATGGCTTAAGGGATGTAAGCGAAACACTTTTCAGAGGAGACGTCACAGAAGTTCCTCGTTTGGAAAGGTAAAAGTAGTAGATGAGCTTTCTCTATGTGTGGTTAATTTCTCCTAATGCTTATGTACCTCAGCAGACTGTCTCAGAGTGTAGTTATAACTCTGTACGCTGCACATTTTCTACACCAAATGATTTCCATTGTAATGGAGTGAGCTGCAGAAGAGAGAAGAGACATCCAAATCTGCTGTTTATTAGAAAGTACAGATTTACAAAGTTTCTCTAGGTCTTTCTGTGGTACTTGTGTCAGTAGAAGGCTGGCCTGTATTGTAGCCTCTCTGGGACCTGTCCCTCGAGGAGTTAGGAACCTGCTCCAGATAAACACTGTTCATCTCCAGTTACACCTGAATTTGCTAGCAGCGATTTTAGAAGAAATAAAATCCTGCGCACACAGACAGGTTGTTGTGATCTAGATGTTAAAAGATGTGTCTCTTGGCATGGCTTTTCCTCTCATGAAATCAGCAGCAGTTTTGCTGGTACCTTCTGTTGGGGCAAGGTTTTGCTCCCACTGTGTCCTAGTAATTGCACTAGTTAACTAATTTGTTTAACTAGTGTACTAGCAGATGATTGAGAGAGGAGGGAGTGTTACAAAAATATCGAAGATCTCTGTTTAAGTAAAGGGAGAGACAACAAACCTAGTAAGAGAAGAGTTACATGAGAAGCAAGCGCTGTGCTAAGTGGCCAGAAAACACTGCGTAGTTATAGAAACTCAGTCTATGAGCAAACTTTCCTCATAACATATTGTCAAAGAGAGATGGGGAGACTGAAAGGCAGCAACACACGAAGTTGAGGGTACAGCCAAAAGCAGTGATCCGTGGAGAGGTGAGAGACCTTGCAAATGACAAAGGTGCCTCGGATCGCCATCCTCCAGGGACAGGATGTTATCTCAGAGTCCTTAGACTGCTCCTTAGATGCGACTAGCCTGGTCTGAGCTTTCCAGGGCATCAGTGGCAGGAGGTCTTTTATGTATTTTAGTCCTTTTTTGCAAGTATGAAAGAAGTCCTTTGAGCAGCGGTAGTTTCGCCAGCGTCATGGGTTAAGGTACAGTTTGCCCTTAAAAGATCAGGCAGAACTTAGTAGTTTAGGTTTGTCATTAATTCTACGGGAAAAAAGGTGTTTAAATCTTGAGCTTAGATAATGTTTCGAAACATGTTGGTTGCCTGCCTGGTGTGGATTTCATGAGGAATTAAGTTCGATGCAGTTTAAATTTGCAGCCATAGTGAAATACCAACAGAGACTTTTAAAAATTCTCCTCCCCCCCTCCCCTTACTAAATAAACAAGAAAGAAATGTTTGCAACAGTGGTTTTGTGACAAAGCTCTGCTGTTGTAATCTGCAAGGCTTTGTTAAAAACGAACCCTGAGAGCTCGCTGTCTTATGGTAGGTAGGGATAAAGACTATAGCTGCAGCAGAACTGCCAGCCGTGGTTGTGCCCGAATGGGTGATCCTCCAGACAGTAACTTAATTAACCACACCCCCACTGTGATATTCTAACATTATATCGCATTACACCAGGGTACAGATGGCTGGCAGATCACGTATATGATGCTGTTGGGAGCCAGAGAAGAACCATGGTGTTATGGTGTGCTGTTGAGGAGTACAGCGTGCATGCTGGGGGTTGCATGGGATTTGTTTATGGAGGGATTAAGATAGACTGTCACTGTGATGCTCAAATTGAACCAGACATAGCTGCCTGAACCACGGGTACTATTCCTAAGGAATTGTGTGCGTGATTGTGTTGCCTGAAGCAATCCTGAACTGTTTTTTTCACCCAAATGTCCACACGTGTGATGCTTGTGCGATAGCCGCCGCAGCTCCTTTGCGCCTTCTGTTGCCAGACTGCGTTTCCCGCAGCGTTGCAAAGCCGTAGCGATGTCGGGGCTCTGCCTTCCTCTGCAGAGCGCCTGCCTTGTGCTGCATGAGCGTCGGGTGCCTTCCGTGAAGCAGGTTCAGCTCTCCCAGACAGCGAGGTGGAGAAAACAAACGCACCGCCCTCCCAGCTCCGGCCCGGCGTCGGGGCGAGCTGCTCGCCTGCAGCGCGGCGCGGAGCCGCCGGAGGGCCCTGCGGGCACGGCAGCAGCGGCAGCAGCCAGCCCGGCTCGGCCGGTGCGGG
>VXAL01005435.1:132207-175820 GCA_013399475.1 Chauna torquata | reverse complement strand
GCTTCCAACTGAAAGCAAACAAAAACTGAAACCAAAAACTCAGCAGCTCCCAGCACACTGGTGTTTCAGTGACATAAAAAGTGTGTGGGAAATTGCGTAGGAGGGAATACACTTTCCGGTATCAGTGCTAATTTATGGGGGAACAGATTGTAAAATACTGACGGTTCTTCTTGGTCCTGCACAGCAGGAGAGGGTGGATGTGAAAACAGGGAGTTAATGGCTTACAACTGGAAATTGCATACAGTGTGTCTGTTGCAAAAGAAGAAGCAGGTGCTCCTCATGGCCAGGTTCTCCTTAGAACAGCACCACAGTGCCTTTGGGTCTCTCTGGAAGGCTCTAGAGCATTAATGGCACATGGACCCTAGATGGCGTGAGGCTTTAATGCATAGCACACACATAAGCTAGACTTCTAATGAGTAAGCGGGAGGGTAACATCCTTCTCAGCTCTTAGGAAATCGCTGGCTCTGGGAGGGGTCAGCTCTGGTATGTGAAGGCCAGTCACATGCCTGCAGAACTCAAAAAAAAGGAAAAAGAAATGATTAAAGGCTTGTGGGCTGCAAGTTCCTATGGGCTCCTCTGTGTCTGGATACTTCGTCCCTCCTGTCCTATCAGCTGCTGGCCGTGGTTAAATGCAGTAAGTCCTAACGCAAGCTGTGTGACGCTGACCATGCCTCCTCTGACAGGGACCTGTGGTGCTTCCTTGGGGCAGGAGGGATGCCAGCTGGCCCGTGGGTTTTTCATGCAGGACCTCGCAGAAGAACAGGTTGGCTTGCTTTGAAAAGCAGTCCTTTCCCAGCAGAGCTTATTTGCCCTTTGCATCTGGCTCAGAGGAGGGGAGAAGGGGAAGCTTGAGGGAGTTGTGCGTGAAGTTTATGTTCTTTTGGGAACGACTCCAACTCTTGTCGTTACTTTGGGGTTTAATCTCTTTCCTAGTTATGTAATAGTCATCTCTCTTGGGGAAAAACAAATTTCTGCCGCTCAGGTAGGTTTAAGTTTCCCCAGGTGGGGGTGGGAGAAATGGGAGGAGGGGGAGTGTGTGTGAGGTGTTGGACCTGACTGATATACTCTCCATGTACTGGAGCACTATGGGGGTCCTTGTGGGGCATGCTGTGCCAGAAGGTGCCAATAATGAAGCTTTGCAGTGGCAATAACAATATTGTGTTTGGACTGTCTTTGGTCCCCTCACCTCCAAGCTGTCCCCGTAAAGGCGTGCAAGTCCCTGCAGCTGCACTTGTACACCAGCATACGGCACTCCTCCTGTCTCAGGTCGGGGTGTCATGTTGAGAAGGAGGGGGGCTCAGGCTCAGCATGTAGGATTTAGTCTTACTCAGAAATGGAGGAAAGAAGATTATTTGCAAGGTGCTACCCAGACACTGAGCCTAAGTTTGCGTGGTCCAAAGTAGGTATAATCATTCACACTAAATCAGAGTGGGAGGAAGGGGATGTATTTCCAAAGCAGTAAGATGGAACTCACTTTTCCCTCAGGTATCTTTGCTATATATGCAGTGAGCAACAGAACAGCAGTGTGTCTAAAAACGTGAAGTTCTTTCTGTGATGATCACCATCTTTCTTTTCTACTTTCTAACTTTAAACAGAGAATTTGTTTTAATCTTTTTTTCTGCATTCTTTGCATTTTCTCTTCCCTTGTATGCTACAATAAGAACAAGAAAGAAAAAAAAAAAAATCCAACTTCTGGCATTTGTCTTCCTAAGTTGTCTTGGAAGATCTGGTCTCTGTTGGTAGGACATAGCCCAAGATATATCCAAATCCAGACAGAAAAGAAAAAAATCTATATTGCAGCTCCTAATCCTCAAAAATGCTAAATATTTGCCACCTGCCATCATTTTCAAAAAACTGCTGTTGCTCAGCAAATTTCGCAAGTCCTGTTAATGTTATTTTTTTTTTTCCCCTAGCAATGCAAACACAAATTTAGTCACATATGTATTCTTCTGTAATTCAGGGGGTGGTAGTGGGGAACAAACTTCTTAAAGCAATCTAGTGGTTCTCAGAATAAATGCACAAGAATGTAGACTGTAGTTCCCAATGATTGTCAGATTACTCTTAATGGTTTGGGCCTCTCAAATTCTAGTAGTAGTTCACAGCTGTTTTCTTTCTTCTGCATGCGGGTCATTTCCAGTGCTTTCTTTACTGGTACTCTACTTACTCTTTCTTAGAGGTGGTGAACTTTGTTGATAGATAAAGTCAGTTTTGATTCTACTCTCCTGGTTGATTCTCCTATGTCTCCTCCCATTTTATCAGTATTCTCCATGTCAGTTATACTTCTGGTTTTCAGCTCACATTCTGGTGTTTTTTTTTCATTGGTAGCTTATATTTGATTTTCAACATAAATGTGAGACAGAGTACTTGCATATTTAATATGTAGCCTTTATTCATTAATTTTATTAGTCTGTTCAGCAGCAGTCTGGTAGGACCTTTTTCCCCTTTAAAGATTCACCTTGTGACTTGGCTAAAGTTTTTCATTTAGCATGAGATCTGCCCAGGTTCCTAAGTGTCTGGTTTTTGGCCTTCAGACATGACTCACTTCACAATGAACTCGGGGACCTAGGAGAACTGGGGCTGTCAGAAGGTGCTGCCATCGGTCATCCTCTGCTTTGAAATTATGGAAAACCATGTGCTAAAGGGTGTCCAGATGAACGCTGGATGCTTGAATGCTCACTGCAGCCTAACGCTAGGTTTAGTTTCTTCCATCTCTTCATCTGGATGTGCCGTTAAGCAGTGTAGTTGGGAGCAGTTGCAACTTCTCAAACTGGTGTCTTTTTGGCTGCGTGATTCTTGCTCACGAGCTGGCTCTGCTGTGATGGATGGGTCAGTCATGCTTCTTGCTGCTTCTGCTGCTGGCAGCATCTGACAGAAGTGGAGCTCTCTGTAGTTGCCTTTTTCTACCAATTTTCCCTTGAAAATACCCGTTTAGAAAACGGGAGCTACTTCTCAAATCACTGCAGTGACAGCAACAGCAGTTGCAGTTTCAGCAATTAGGAAATAAGTTCATCTTTTTTGTAAAGAAAGAGTGATGCAGCAGTGTGGTGAAAGGGACTGTTCTCTGGAGAGGCTTTGAGTGAGTGAAGGGAGCAGAGTGACCCCTGAATCTGGCTGACAGTGGGTTGAAGCTGTTGTCTTTCTCAGGTGTCTTTTCAAAGGTGCAGAAACTGTATCTCACCCCATTATTTATTTATTTTTTCTCAAAATGCAAAAAATGTCCAGAATAAGGAAAGTTATTCTGAGCAGTTTTGCTGGTTATTGTCACAGAAGAGTGAATGCATCAAATGCGTCTGCAGCCAGTGAGCAAGCACACACGTGCTGCAGTGCATTTGCCTGCACACAGGCTACTGCATCTATCAGTTTTTGAGCCACTAGTAAGTGCAGTAGCCTGGCACTGGCATGTTAAATCCAGGTAAAGACAACATATGGGGATAGTCTGCAGGGGTAAATTTCTGTAGCTTTTCTGAATCCGCTGGCAGTGTTTTGGCAGCTGAGGATTTGTTGCTTTATCTCACAGTTTAGTAACTTCAAAAATGCTAGGCCACTCTGATCACTGTAGTATTCCCTGCAGGAGGGTAGCATCATTATCAAGGCTCTGAAAGCACAGTATGTGAGTTTGCCTTTGCTCTGGCTAATGAGGTGCTTGTGATACAAGTTCATCGAGAGTTTGTAAAACTGCTTCCAGCTCCTAAATAAACTGTTGTTTCAGGAAAAAAGGGTTGCTGACTCCTCGCCTCTTCAGTTCCCAGCCTCCTCCAGAAATAAAACAAACAAAAATCCAGGAGCTGACAGAGACAAAAAAAAAAACAAAACGCGGAGCAGCTGATAAGTTCACCACACAAAGTGCTCAGTATAAAGCTGTCAGCGGCTCAGCTTCTAAGCTGGCATGTGTTGGCATATCTCCATTAAAGTCAAAGCCATGTAGGTCAGGAAGCCTCCATTCACCGAAACCCAGGCGTCTCTGCCAGCTCCGAGCTGGTGCCGAAGTGCAGCCTGTTGTCTCATCCATTAGCCACGTCTGGCTGCCACTCAAGCCCCCTCCGAGTTACTGGTGGTTACCTCTCTTCCTCTGTGGGTCTGTCGGGATAGAGGGAGGCAGAGCCTGGCGGCTGGGAGGCCAGCGTGGAGGCATGTGTGGCTTCGGAGGCGATGTGGCAGCGCCGGCGAAGAACAGGGCGTATAGCCTGCAGACGCCTTGCTAGCACAGCTGGGTGAGCTGTGGGCTGTTATTTTTCTTTTCCGCCTTTATTGCTGAAGTCTGTTTTTTATTATTATTGACTGTTCTTTTTGAAGAAGGGCAGTCCATTTCACTGCACGGTTGCAATGTAAAGCTGGTGTGGAATAACGCTACTTGCGCTGAAGCAATCCATCTGCAGCATGCAGGGGAGCCTTAACCGAAAGGCGTAATGCCCATATTTTTGTGCATGTTTTCCTCCCTGCCAGGGGGACCGTCCGGGCCAGCTGCCCTGTTAATGCGCACTCCCTGGGCCCGTCTCCAAACAGTTAACCCGAACACGAGTGGGGACCATGCGCAACTCCTTGAAGCGGGTCTAGGGGGAGATGTCACACTGGCGTCGAAGCATGGGGACAGCTCTGGCACCCACAGCGTGTGCGGGTGCTCCCCGGGAGATTGGGCGATGGGTTCAGTGCCCGAAATGCTTAGGGGCTGAGTTTTTTCTGATGGAGGCAAAGCGTATGTAATGCAGTCTTTGGGTCTGTTTTTTGCCGTGTGTGGTGGCAGGTGGGCCGGATCCTGTGGAGGAGCATGGGGCTGTCCTGATGTACCCGACAGGAGGGTTTAATCCAGTCTATGTGTGAATGCAGCTGGCAGAAATGCTTGTTGTGCAGGGAGCCCTTACAGCGCAGACCGCCCTCTGTGGAAAGGGGCGGGTTTTCACTTTCTGTGCAGAGGGGCATTAATGTGGTGACAGTCCCTTTACCATCTCTAACCCCTGCCGCAGCGGCGTAAGGAGCCTGAGGTGGAAGGGGAATCAAACCCGAAGTATTTTTAGCAAAACGTTTGTACTCCAGGTGGCAGAGAGCCAGCATGTCTGTGTAATAAAGGACATGCTGTCTCTCGGAAGGATTGTAATCCTGTCTCCGCGTGTGGTGGGACTTTGTGTCCTAGCACTGTGATCCTGTAAAGATAGAATTTGGACTTGCTGCAGTGTAATCCTACCAGAAATGGCATTTTCTGAACATTTTAGCTGTTAGGTCCCTACTTACGGTCAGCAGGAATTCTTTTAATCAAAGAAAAAGGCAGATGATTACAGGGAGCAAGAAGTTATTTTTAAGTAGCAGTGTTCATTTCAGTTCTTGAAAACGACTTTGCATATGCATTTATTGATAACCAATAACAGATTATAGTGTCTGTTTGTTTGTTTCTTTGTTCTTTGCTCCTCCGTTTATGGTGTGAGAAGGCTTGGGTACTTTTTAATGGATCCTTGGTGGGTACTCCGGGTTGTGGAAACCGTCCTCCCTTCATGTGTACTCACGAATGCTGTGCTCGTGAGACACCCACTGAACTCAGTTATAGCAAAGTGCAGCTGTGTCAGTCCTCAAAGAGTGATCTACTTCAAACATGTCTTTGAAGAGAATCCATACGTAGGACTTCAAAGCTGATTAAACCATTTGGAGTAAAATTGCATAGTGAGTCATCTGCAAGGAAAAGGCGTTATTTTTTTTATTATTTCCCCCCCGCTTCCTACGGTTGTGTTTTGGCAGAGCCCTGGATCTGCAGGTGACTGGCAAGGTAAATTGTTGCTTGACGTGAGTTTGTGCTCACTGCTGGCCCTGAAGAACCTGGTTTGGTGCTGCGGCAAAACTGCAGCGAAGCAGCTCCCAGCCTGTCTGCGTGGTTGGTCATTTGTAGCAGGAACTGACTCATCGTGTCCTTGTGCTGCTGAGATTTCTTTCTTTCTGAGGCTGGGGTACTCCTTTCAGAACCAGCCTGTTCCAGCACCGCTTTTCAGCAGCTTTGAAACACAACTCAGCTGTTGCCACAGATTGCTTCTGATCGGCTCTGAAACGTGGAAGCATATTGCTGGCTGAGCATGAGCTTTTCTGTGGAAGTTTGCAGGGCAGGGGTTCATTGCCTTAGGGTGGGATGTTTCACAGAGAAAGTCGACTCCCCCTGCAATCCAGGCTGGTGTCAGTGGCATCCGAGTGCTGCTGTGTTTCTGATGTCCCTGCTGTGTTGCGAGGTGAGAGCTGCTGCTGGGGGGCTGTTTTGGAACCAAAAGGAGGAAAAGGCTTGTAGCGAAGGAATTTAAAACAACAGGGACAGTGGTGTGTTGCAGTGTTATCAGCCCTGGTTTGGTTCCCTGGCAGATGCTGTGCTCCTGCTGAAGACAACATTTGTTCTGGCCCTGGTTTCAGTGAGCCAGAACTCTTCTCCACCCTTCCTTATTTTTAATAATCGCTGCATTTTGCTCTGATGGACTTTGCTGGCAAATGCCTGACTTAGTCTGCCTTAAAACAAAGCTGATATTAAAGGCAAGCATGTTTATTTGAGAGAAAAAAGGTGTTATGAACCCCCTCCCCCTTTTCTTTCTCCTCTCTGTCCAGAAAGGCCCGGGAAGGTCCCAGCCCTGTCTCATCCAAGCTCTCCCTGAAATGGGTGCATCCAGTGCGGTCCCTCTGGACGGGCACCAGGTGGATCCCCGGTGAAGGGCCCTGTGTGCGCCCAGGGGAGACCGTGTGCTGTGGAGCGTGTGTTAAGCTTCAGTCAGATAAGTGGCAAGCTGGGATCGCAGATGAGGCTGGGCTGAGGACAGCACTTAGTCTGGGTTGTCACACCCTGCCATTCAGTGACAAAACCGAGCATCTTCTCCTGGCTAGGGGCTGGGGCAGCTGCTGTGTTCAATATCTGAGCAGGAACTGTTCTGCCGTTACGCAAAATGCTAACATGTTTTTCTTCCTTGGGACAAAACTGAGAATTCTTTCCCCACAGATATGATAAAAATGAAGAGCGTCCCAAGGTCTAATGCACCTGAAACTGCATGTACTAGTGCTGAAGTTTCCATTCGCAGAGTAGTAGACTGGAGATCGAACCTCTGTGATATAACTTGCCTGTATCCTTGCCCCTAGGTTACTGGTATTGCTCTCGTGTAGCCTGGAAGTTGCAGCTATTCACCAACTGTCCCCAACCCTCCATTGCTGTGGAGGGTTTGAATTTTGCAAACATCAGGACAAAAAAAAAAATTAATCTAGAAGATTCTTAAACAGATCATGTGCTAAGCTCTGAACACAAGGCATTTGAGATGCCTTGGCGTTGGGAGCTAAATCCCTGTAGACCTGGTCTATAACAGAGTAAGTAAGAAAGCAGTATAAAATGGTTCAGACCTTTCCTGGCTGTTAAGGTATGTTATGGGAAAGCAGCTTTACAGATGTTACAGTCTGTGTGTTTTATCCATGAGTGTGGAGGGGTGTTTGCTGCTGTTAGAAGGTATTTAATTTACTGCAGCAGCTGTTTATTGAATTGCTGTAATTTCTGCTGGATATGGTGGCCCAGAGCATGTGCACATTCAGCTGAGAGCCTGAGGTTGGGTCAGAAGTGCATTGCTGGGGACAGAAATAAGGTCTAAGTACCTGGTTTCTAGCCAGAGCTCATGCACTTTGAGACTGAAGAGGACTGTTTTTCTGTAGCTTCTGTTTTCTCTGTTTTCTGATAGCAGAGATTAATATGTGAGTCTCCGGATGAAAATCGGCAGCCGTTGCTGTGCAGGCAATTACCAGTCACATTGTTACAGTCCCTTTTGGCCTTGAATCCAGGATTAGGTAGAATATAACTTATTACATTTTCAGCCTACTTTTGTCAATGATGGTTTCTCATTTTTATGTGATAAAGAGTAAAACTGCATGAGAAATCTGCGTCCAGTCATGCTCTCCATCATAAAGCCCTAAAAAGGTTCTGTTTAGCTAGTGATGCTGCTGTGGACTGATTATGCGTAGAAATTGCAGACTGCAGAAGACAGGCCTGTCTGCAGCCCTGGTCACTCCTAGCCTTTGATTTGAGTCCATCATAGGCACTTTTCAGAAGGAAGCAGGTATTAATACCTTTGTTCGGCAGAGGGAACAGATGGAAAATGGTACACCCACAGAGCTTGAAGGTAAGAAGAGATGTCAGCCTTTCCCCTGTGTAAGACCTTCCAGACCCCATTAAAATGACCTGTCCAGGAGGAACATTGAAATGGCAGCTAGCAGTAGTCATGCCGTAATTATAGGGTGTCTATATTTTCTAAGCCTTCATTGACACCGGCACTGTCTTCTCACCACATAAAAAGTTTGAGAATTGAAGTCTCATTTTATTTGAAGCCTGGCATTTTCCCTGAATACAAGGCTTATGTTACAAACAACCTGTATTGTTGATTTGACCACTTTCTTGTACTTATTAATTAAGTAATAAGTTACTTAATTGCCAGAATAACTGAAGGAAGCCTATGACCTGATTATGTATACCAGGACTCCCCATGAGGATGAAGTTTTAAATCAGGGAAGCTGAAAGTTAAGGTTTCTTATGCAGCTCTGTCGGCTAGTTTTAGCACTCTCTTCTTCTTGCTGGGTGTTCCTTCTCCATATCCAAGCGGCAGCCCTGAGAGGCAAAACAGAAGCCTAGAGCTCCTACACTGTTTGTTTCACTAAGTGGCAGATGCCGGCACTTCCTCTCTTTCTAAACTTGTGGTGGTTTGTGGTAATGTTGACTCTTGCAGTGCACTGGTTCCTAGCAGAATGCAGATGTTCCTTGTCAGCTTTGGCCATCTTTCAGAGCTATAAATATTGCCTTTAATAAAGAGCAGTGGTGAAACAGGGCTGTGATTTATGAGTGAGGCTCCACAAGTTGGCATGGCTTTCGAAGCAGCATTCCGATGTGGAAGGCAGCATAGATGTGTTAGCTCACCTAGTTATCCTTTGCTCTTGTTAAAGGTTAGGGCTGAGTGCTTGAAACCAGGCATGGCTGATGTGAATGGATAAGGTGTTGCTTGGGGCATGTGTCGGAAGAGTTGGGAATTTGCTTTCTTCACACGTTTGGAGTAGACCAAATTTAGTGATTTTATTTTTTCTAAAAGAATTTCAGACATTGGCTAGTGCTTTTGAAAAGGGCTGAGGAGGTATTTCCCACAACAGTATAAGGAGGGGCTTTTTCGTTTGCTTTCTAGAGTAGCTGGTGGGCAGTATTCTTAATGCTATATTTTCAATATTAATCTGATAATGGACCACTGAGGTTGAAGACCTTTTATTATAGAAACTTATTGTTTAAACTGAAATAAATGCAAACTAAAATCCCCACTACTTGTAAGAACAGACAGATGTCTGTTTTCCCCAAATACTTGGTAAAAAAAAAAGTTGTACCCAAAGTGCAGGTGTTTGATGCTTTCATTCGGTGTTATTCTGTAAGTCTTCTTCTTGTAGGAGCACAGCACTCTCTTAAACCATGCATGAGAAGAGAGGTAGGGCACAGGTGATGATATGTGTTGAAGGAGGTGTGCAGAATAGCAAAGATTTTTGGTTTTAGCTCACATTACATGAAAATCTCATCTTTAAAGGGTTAATAAACATCTAACAGGCATTTCAGTAAATCAGTAGGTAATTGCTGGAGTGATCAGTTGTTCTGACCATGCCTTATCAGGCCTGAAGATTACAGTGGCATATGAAACTCTGGTATGTTGAAGTGTTGCATTTAAAATCATCTTTAAGTCATTCCACTCATATCTGCCCTGCATATGACCTCTGCTGATCACTCATTATCCCTATGTAAACTGACTTCGTGGAAAGAATTTCTCTATAGTCCTTTTTTTTTTTTAAATAGAGGTGCTGTCACACACATAGAACTAAGATTGTGCAAGAATTTTCATGCGAGTGTCAGAGAAAAGCATTTCCAAACCTCTTTTTAAAAAAGGATTTAATCCATGTGCGGGGAGGTGTACGTGGGGGTACACTTTCTTATGTGAAACATTTTTGCCTCTTTGAGGGGAAAAGCAAAGCAAATATACAGCTTAGCCAGAACTTTCCTACTGTAGTAGAAGTGGGAGGAATCTATAAATGCATGATTTATATGAGATGTCCTGGGACTGCAGTGCTGAGCATCCTGACTTTGAGCAGCTGGTGAGGGAAATCATTGCTGCCACGAGGGAACAGGAGGAAAGCAAGCGGTTCTCCAGGCTGGCCCAGTGGTTTGTGTCCCCCTCCAGTTCTCCAAATCAGGTTCCTTGCTTGAGTCCCGCTTTTTCTGGTGGTGCCTCCCAGTGGGATGCCCGCTGCGTGTGGGCAGCATGGATGCTGCTGAGACTTCTGTGGAGATTATTTTAGATTCGGGGAGTAGCATTGTTTCCAGGACAACTGGGGAAGAGTGAGGAAGGGACTTCTGCTGAGCCAGCGTGGAGCTACCAAACACCCTGGCTTACTGGCTGTGTTTTCCTGTGGAAAGTGGGTAATGGCTTACTTCCACACGGACCCCTTCAAGCTATTCTCAAACGCGTTGAATACATGCTACTGGCAAAGATTGGGTTAAAAAGTACTGGTACAAGAAGTAAATGAGAAGTCATTATTGTCAGGTGCAGTTGTAGACTAATTGTAGCAAACAGCTGTCTGTGCAGTAAGCACAGGTTTTAGACACAGCATATTCAAAAGGTGAGTGCAGAGCACAGTGTGTTTCTGGGCTTGAAAACCCGTATTTGGGTCTCCATGTTTAACTCTCTTATCCTCTGATGACTGTTAAATAAATGTCCATGTTCTACACAGCTCCTTCAATTAAGTGGAATTTGCTATATCACGTAATATTGCCTCTGTACCATTAATTGCCCTCTATTCTAAGAGGAATTAAATCCTTCTTGAAACTGTGATGTCGTAATCTTATTTTTCTTCTTTCCGCATTCTTTTCATCTCATAGCAATGCTGGACTGCAGAATATGGTGTTAGACTCCACTACTGCCATGGGGAGCAATGAACTTCAGGGGAAGGATGCCACTGGAGCCTTTGGCCATGATCTCAGCAATGGCAGCAGCAGCAATTTGGAAGCAGCCAGGCGCCTGGCTAAACGCCTGTACCGTCTGGACAGATTCAAACGCTCTGATGTGGCAAAGCATTTGGGTAAAAAGTACGTGCTGATACGAGGACTTTTACTGTGTTGTTCATGCTACTGGTTTGAGAGAGTTCGCTCTTGAATGGCTAACCTTTCTTTCTTTCTTTCTTTCTTTCTTTAAAGCAATGAGTTCAGCAAGCTTGTGGCCGAAGAATACCTTAAGTTTTTTGATTTCACAGGCATGACGCTGGACTACTCACTCAGGTACATGCCTCTTTGCAAACCTGATGTTCTTGTTTTAGTAACAGGGCTGTTTGCTGTGTTGTCCTGATTGAAGTAGTGGGAGCTTAAGAGGGTAAAGAGAGGGAAGTGACGTATTCTGGGATGGAGCATTTCTCTTCTGTTTGGCTTGGCATGCTGCCATACTTCATAGCGCTTTTGGAGTGGTGGCATTTCCTGGGGAGGGAGATCTTTGGGTGGACCTGCTTAGATGTGATCCTTGATATAAATGAGAGGGAGAAAAATGACAAGTCAGCAAACAGGGGGCATATAATCTGCCAGGTGCAGCTGAAGAATGAAGGTGTTGCTCATGGCTGAGCTGCGCAGTGCTCACTGAATTTTTGGCTGATGCCTTTTGGAGCTTTCTCTGCCTGGCTGCACTGTGCAAAGCAGGGGCCAGGATTTTACGCGGCTTGGCAGTCCCCCTCGCTGTGTCCCTCTGAGGCACCTAAAAATGTGCAGAACAGCAAAAGCTTCCACGTGGAAAATGCCTTTGAGAGTTTGGTAGCTGCTGGTGTGGGTGTTTGAAAACCCATCCCTTCAATTTTTGTTCCTTTTACAGTGGAATTAGGCCACAGTAGTGTTTGTTTTCAGGACTTTTTTCTTAGGAGGCAAAATACCATATTTGTTTAGCAGTGGCCTGTTGGCACAATTGCTGGATAGTTAAATGCTGACGAAAAAGGAGAGGGATTTAATGTGAGTTTAAATCATCTGGCTCAGGTTACTCTAGAGGGTTACTGTTTTTCCTAGTGATATAAAACTGTGAAGGCTGTGGGCTCTTGTCAGTCCCCTTGCAAATGCATTTCCAAGGGATTGTCTGCAGGAAACTGTGGCAGAGCCCTGCCCCTGTGGATAGGAAAAGCATGAGTCCTGTATGCTTAAGGCAGCGGAACATGCCTGCTGAAGAGTTAACTGAGCGCTTGGATGCTGGATGCTCCAGAGCACCAGCCCAGCGCAGGGCGGGGGATGCTGTCTCCTTGTTCCGGGTGTTAGGAGCCCTGAAGCACGATTCTAAATATACTCATCTTTTAAATTGTGAAATCCAACACCTAATTACTTTGTGGCACATTTTTAGGAGGTCTCTTCTCCCTGTAGATCTCCTGTTAATATTAATAGTCATGACCTTCTCTGAAATATGCTTTGGTGGGTATGGGACTTAGACACACAAGAGACTTACAGAGATTTTGTGACTAACCGCTTGTCAGGCAGACTGCAGAGGCTGCTGGGTGCGCGCCTTAAGCGTGCAGCACAGGCTGAGGACAAAGCATCAGCTTGAACCTTGGTAGGGACAGGGTGTGTTACCCCCCATTTGCAGTAAGTGAGAGCTGGCTGCCCTATTGCTGCTGGCTTGCTGGGGAGCCATGGTTTGTTAAACCACGGTGACGCATTGGCGTACCACAGCCTGTGGCAGCAGCCCAGACCTGCATTAACCCCAGACTGTGTCAGGCTGTTGTGTAGTGTCTAACGAAGTCAGTGGAGAGTCAGGGACACAAGGACAGTCAGTCATCGCCCCGCTCTGCTTCCATGCCCTGGCTCTGCATGTGGGCTTGCTTCACTTGTGCATCTCTCCTATTTATTTACCAAATGCCGTTCCATCAGTTTCCTCTCCAAGGGGGCTTCTAGGTGGGTAAAGGTGCTGAAGACATGGAGAGGCTGTAGGTCTGTGGTGACCGGTATGAGCAGGGGCTGCTGCTGGAAGAGGAGGCATGGCTGGTTGTCAAAATGTCCCACTAGGGCATGAAATAGAATGGGAAGAGAAACCCTGCAAAGACTCAGTTGTATCCACTTGTGAATTTGGTTATTTGCAATACATTACATGTGAAATGAAGTTATTACCAGGCAGATCACACTCTGTATGGGTGTGAGATCACTGCAAGTACAGCCTGTCTCTGACCTTACATCAAAGGAAAAGATTTAATAGTTATTCTTCTAGGCTAGATAGACTCAAATGTTCTAGCAGCATATTCCACGCCTCTCAGCTCTGATGTTCATTTCAGTCTCATGGGGTATTTAAAATTTGTCTGTTAGGCACTCATTTTATATGCCTTCTTGCTTTGGACCCAGAAGGTCTGTGTTTTCAGACTTTTCTTAGAAGCATCTTGACAAATGAGTGTAGGCTGATACTGTTGAGGTCATCTCTTGGCTCCAGGATATGGGGATTTCAGGAAGTATAGAAGTTCTTCATGAGAATTGGCTGCAGGCTAGTTTTTCTAGCAGGAAGAATAGTGGGGTGGTTAAGAGGAAGATGAAGATGTGTCCCTGCTGTTTGCACAGGCTCACTGGCTGTGTCTAGCGAGTATGCCCAGGTGTGCATCTGCCCTCTGCCCTGGACCATCATGAACAGGAACCAATAGGGGCAGGTTGCTCTTCCTGCGATTGAAGCACAGTGGGAGAAAATGCCATTCTTCTGTCCTCTTCCTAGACGTCTTCTGCCGGGCACATAGCCACACTGCCCCCTCTGCAATGTGACTGCGTGGTCGTGGCTGCTGTGTTATGTGTTCCTCCGTAAGGAGGACTGAACATTCAGTCCTGGCTCTGAATCTGTAGTGCACATGCCTGACTTCACTGCCTGGAGCAGTTCCTCTGATTTTGATGGGAATACTAATGGGAATAAATTTTAAAGGTGCAGGTGTAATGGACAGTTAGAAGAGGACAGAGAACACCCTGGATGTATGTCATGCATAAACACCACCTGTTCCAGTTCCTTCCCTGAAGAAATGAAAAATATTAAAAATTAAGAACAGCTGTTCCAAATAGGAAAATTGCTCATTAGCTTATATATTCCGTAGTTGAGACCAGTGGTAATTTAACTCCTTCTGGTTCATTTACTGTACTGTTGGGGTTAACTGCGCATGGGCTAATAGTCCGTTTTCCTGGACAGGCTTCTTGGAACCAAGTGTCTGGTGTGTGCTTATGTATTTCTTGTAAGAAATGTGCTATGCTGTATAGCTGTATATGCTCTCCCCCCTCCCCCCCACTGTGTGAGGGGGAAAAAGGGATTTACGATTTTAATTTCTCCTTTTTCTGCACTTCTTTTAGGAGTTTCTTTAAAGCCTTTTCACTTATTGGAGAAACTCAGGAACGAGAGAGAGTTTTAGTCCACTTTTCCAGCAGATACTATCAGTGTAACCCAAACACCATTTCTTCTCAAGGTAACTTTGCTTCTGATAAGAAGGTCTTTGCTCTCCCTCTTCCTTCATCCTCACCTTGTATGTACAGTAGAGTATATAGTGATGTATAATTGCTGTGCCACACTTCAGAGTTTACCTGTCGCAAGCACAGAAACCCTTTTCATTGTCCACACATAATAGTGGTAAGACAGTGAAAAATTGTGTTTATCCCCAGACAGGCAAGGTCATTAGGCCTCCTCACTGTAAATCCTTGCTTTTAGCATCTCCAGATTTAATGTCCTCGGTTGTGATTTTTGGCCTCACTGACTTCCACTGTGTGTGGGTACCTGCACTCTAGCTGCACATGTATGGATGAGAATGGTTACCATCTCATGTGGAAGAGACACTGTTTGCTTTTCATACCCAGTTCATTGCTTGTCAGTCCACACGCACTGGCAACACACTTGCCAGTTCTTGCCAGTTGTGGGGGTGAATTCTGAGTGCTGTATCCAGACCCTGGCATGGTTTCATGTACACTGACTAACATCAGTCAGAGTGCTGCCTCCTTGCCAATGTTTTCAGTCATTTTGGAAATTGATGGGCGAAACAAACAAGCATACAGTTCAAACCCAAGAAAGTTGGCATTCAAGAAGAGGACGAACTGTCCGCTGGCATAGCTGCTGCATTCAGCCAGCCGCGCCAGCAGAGGAATGTGACCCTGTGATTCTAGTGCTGGCTGATCACACACTGAGAAAGCTGAGAGAGGGAGGAGGACAAGAAAGAAAATATGCATGGGCTAAGCTGTGACTTTGGTCTGTAGTGTAAGTAAGGAGGAGCTGCTGCATCTGGAGGAACTGCCACGCTTCCTTACCCCTTGCTTTGTGATTAACCCTTGTTACAGTGAGGTGGTGTTTGTCCTCTTTGTGTCTGTTCAGCTTTACTGGCTGGTCTGTCAGGGAAGGGAACAGGTAGCAATAAGACATAATCTGCTCCCACACCATCTCTGTCCTCTTCCTGATGTCTTTCTTGTTTTAAGACACCACAGGCAGTCAAGTAGAATGGGTGTGTCATTTATAGATTAAAACAATGATTTGCATATCGATGTAGCTGCCTTACTCAGACTCCAGCTTGCAGTAGGGACATTTCCACTTCAGAGCATGAGTAAGCATTTGGATTAAAGTGAGTCCTGTAAACTTTGGTTAGGATTTTACATAATTTTGATGCTGGATTTCCACTGTCAGTAGTTAAGTGGTGCACTGTGGAAGTGTGGTGGTTGTTCCTTTTGGTGGAAATCTACGATTTCATTTGCTTTTCTCTTTTCCCCTTTCCATTTTTAATCCTCTAAATGTATTTGTGATTTGTGATTGAGAGGGCAGGCTGCTCTAGAGAAATGCATAAATCTGAACTGGAGCACCACTGTCCTACATTCAAGCTGCTTCAGACTTACCACGGTTACTGATGGTAACAGTGCTTCTTTCATTGTGTGCTCTGCAAGAGTTCTGCCACATTGCTTGGGTGCTAGGCCCCGTACAAACATTGTAAGAAAACATGGTGTTTACCTTGGGGAAAGTCTTTTTGTAATGGCTTTATTTTTCATAGATTTAAGCCTATGGCAGTCACACTGACTTTTAGGAGAGATATGTATATACACATATATATCCCCATTCCCCATTTCTCCTCTTTTACAATGCAGAGGGACCTGTGCATGGTCATAATCCTAATCCTGACCTGGCTACAAAGATTTTCACTTACATCTCACTGCAGTGTTTCCATGTCTTATAAATGACTCTGTATCTTTGTGACCTCTGTGAGAGAAGGGAAGATGATACCAGGAGTCTACAAAGAAGAGAATGGAGAAAATATTTTTCCTAGTGTGTTTCTTATGTTTGGAAACTGGATTGAGGCATTTGGAGACTGAATTTTTCGAGGTGATAAATGGCACCATGGGCACCGTCACCTTTGTTTGGATTGTGCCTAGCTGCTACACTTCAGGTTTTAATAGGGGTGCCTGGAAAATGAGGACTATGAAAGTGGTGTCCACTTTCATAAATGATGGTCTGCACTGACTTTCTCAGGTCTACCACAGTGACTCCAGGGATGGAGTCAGGAATACAACCTGTCTCTTCTGGCTCCTTGTTGAGGGCCTCTGCTACAAGACCACCTTAGGCATTGCTGAAGTGTTCACAACCCAACATGAAGCCTAAGCAGTGTAAATAGCTGAGTGAAATTCTTCTAAATTTAGTCTAATTGAGCCCTGAATGAGGAGAGGGCCAGAGGGGGAGGAAAACAGCATACTGTCATGTTGCATGCACACTGTACACAAGAATGGGTGTAGTTTATTCTTCCCTTTCTATCCTAAAACAAATAAAAAAGAGGGAGCTGATTCAAGCTGTGATACTGGTATTAGCAGGCAAAGGGTGACAGCACTGTTTCCTGTCTAGTTTGCATCATCCATGGGTGCTGCAAGATAGTTTTGACAGTCATTAAAAGATGAAAGAAAGGCTGTTCTGTCTTGGCAGCTGTGGAATGACCTCACTGTTCATTTACTTAATTATGTGTATTTCTTGGTAAACAGATTCCTATTAAGAGAACAGACTCAATTAGCCTACAAGGCTTGGTTTCAGCTGTTCTTAAAGGTACAGTCTTTGGATTGCATGTGACTTTTTTTATGTCTCTCTGCAGATGGAGTTCACTGTCTCACATGTGCCATGATGCTGCTGAACACTGACCTGCATGGCCACGTGAGTTTGCACGGCTTCATGTAGATTGCTCCTGCTGCCAGCACTGTGCTTGGAGGGTGTAGTCTTCTGGCAACGGAGTCCACTTGCTGATGGCCTGATCCTAAAACACCCTCAACATCTCCTTTGCAGACAGCAAACAGTGATGACATTGCGCTCCCTGGAATTGCTGTTGTCCTGGGCAGGGCTGTCCAGCGTGCCCAGGAGCAGCCATGTCTAGATGTGTCATTGCACCTGGTTTTGACATTATGTGTGAAGATGCTCCTTGTCCTCAGGCCCCTTTCTTTCTGGTGTGCTTCTCATCCTTTCCTGGTGATGGCAGGTGGTCCTGGACAGGGAACTGTGGCTGGGATTTGCTTCTCCTTTCCAGTATGTAAAAACATTCAGGAAGGCAGAAGAAAAAAGAGAGGTGAAGAGAAACTGGGAAAGTCACAAGGGGAAGGTGGCGCTTGCAGGCATCCTGTTGCAGGGGAAGGATCTGGTGGGACCAGAGTTCTGCTCAGCCAGGTTAATGATGGGTGTGCCTGGAGGCAAGAGAGCAGAGGACGGGCATGGATATCCTGAGCAGGAGCCCTGCATTCCCCCAGTACGTGCCTCTCCCCAGTGGCTGCCTGGGGGGAAATAATTTTCCAGTTTGAGTCCTCTTAATCACACTGGTGCAGCAGGATGCCAGCAGCCCTGGGACATGTATTTCAGCATCCATGGTGCAATAGGCTTCTATGCACGGTATTCCTGTGCTGGGAGGCTTTCTCTGTCCTTACACAGCAAGGCTGATGGGTCAGGTAGCAGGGGACAAAGGCTTGTCCCTGGGGGAAGGCACAGGCCCAAAAGCTGCAGCTGCAGCACTATGGATCTGTCTCCAAGGGTCGCTCAGCCCGTGTGGGCACAGAGCTCTGCAGTGCGTGCAGGTAATGAAGCCAAGCCTTCTGTGTGCTTCCCCAGGGGTTTTGACGCCCACCTCATGTTAATTGAAGATCTTTGTCTGAAAATTGTAGGAGCAGAAGGGGGAAGGGAGTTGTAAAGAATTTTTTCTCTGGAGGCTGGGCCTTCCCTGACTGAGGAGTGTGGCAGTCATACGGGAGGGTGAGCGGAGGTAGGGGAGTATGCCCTGGTGTGCCTCTCAACCTGCTCCGCTTCCCTTGAGCACACATGAGGCTGCCTGTGATGGGCAGGTGCCTGCACAGGTATCCCATTCTGCAGAGTGGCAAGCAGCCTGGCACACCTGCTCTCTAGCCCGCCTCACCTCACTGTCCAGGGAGGGAGACCGAATGATTGTGCCTGAGCCTGACAGCATTAACCATCACTCTGTGCGATACTTTACTAGACCCTACTGTCTTTTTTAGGCACTGAAGTAAGGAGTATGGCTCTTGCCCTTCATTGCTGCTCTTGATTTGCAGCTGAAGCTAGAGTGACTGGTGCACTGTGTTACTTCGGAGGCTTAACCTACTGGCAGCCATTATTAATGTGTTGCTACATGTATGGAGCTGTAATGTTTGCCAGACTCCTGCACTTGTGTTGCTTCTCTCTGTCTCTCTGGGATTTCCTGTAATTTTGGTTTTCTTCTTACTGCTTTGCATTTTTCCACATAGGTGGTAAGTTGGGCATTTCTGACTTGGAATGCAGCCCCTTGCACAAAGATGCTAATTGCCTGTTTCCTAACAAAGATACAATGCTCCAACCCATCCTTAGCATGATTCTGCTAGAGCAGGAAACAAATGAATCATAGGGCTTGTCTACACTGAGCTCTATTTGTTGCTGACATACTAATGATAAGTGCAGATGCTTTTATTTCCCAGTAAGCTCAACTGTAGGGCTGTAGGGCAACTGCTGTGCCTTTGGTCCATATTTTCCCTTAACTCTTGTAGACAAACTCTTACTTACCCCTTTATTTGCCCCTGCCTTGCCACGTTTCATTCTCTTTATAACTAAATAATTTTTGCTAGCTGTGTCTTGGAGATGCATGCTCACTTCTCTGCAGGCAGGTTATTACTTGGACTGTAATGCCATGTTAGAGAGGTACTCTGTTTAAGGTAGCTCTAGACTGCCAGGCACATCTGAAACCTGTGTGGCACTGTGTGGAGACATTAGCTTTGGTCCTGGAGCAAAACAGCCATTCGTCTGCAATGCTAATTATCTCAGTAAGTGAAATGAGCCATAGTGCTGTTGGTTTTGGTCAACATGGGGAAACTGCAAACTGCTGCGTGGAGAAAACAGACAGAAGCAGGCTGAAGTCTGTCACAGGGAAGAAGGAGAGCATTTGCAAGTCTATGAGAACAGCTCAAGCCTGCACCCAAAGACTGCACTTACAATCTGAGTTCTACAAGCTTAGCAACCAGAGGAGCCAGAGTTGCAGCCCGACTGTGTTGTTAGGAGCCTTCCTGATGTAGGAAGCAGTGTAGTGTGTTCCCCTACAGAAGCATCTTCTTTCTTTTGGAGGAGTATTCCTGCCTGTCTTCTTTTTGCTGGTCTGTGTAGCCAAAGACTGCAGATTCTTCCTTTGCAGCTAGATGAGGCTGATAGTCAAGGTTTGGTGGTTTTCCATCTTTCCGTGATCTTTTGTTACGGAATGGGAGTAGAAGATGTGCAGCCTAAGCCATCATGTGACTGTAACATGGAATAACCTATATTACTGACTCATCCCTTTCTTGGGGCTTCACTCCTGTCTGTGCAAAAAGCTCTTCCACTGTAGGTTGTGCATATTTCACATTTTGCTGGCAAGGCAGGGAGGAGGGCTTGAAGCTGAAAGGCTGCTTCATCAAGTGGATAGTAAGCAGTACATTTTGCATGCAGGAACAAGGCAGGTACCTTGTAGCACACCCTCAGTAGTCAGAGGGAGCAAGTGCAGTATAGCTCATGGGGACTCAGTGCTACAGGTGGAGGTTTGCAGCGTGGCTAGCTCTGACCCAACCTAGAGGTTTACAGCCCAGCGTAATTCTGCAGCCAAATCATACCCTGACTATGGATTAGACTTACACACCACCTTTTCCTCTCTGGCATCCCTAAAGGTACCGTGGTCATCAGAGGGCCCCGTTTTCCCTTTGCTTTTACCATGCTTCATGGCTCGTTCCAGTCTGTTTCCTTTTCCTGAGTTCTCTCTGGGCTCCTTTTTTCACCAGTTTGGTGTTACCACTGCTGCCCACTCACAAGGCTTCCCGCATGCAAGGTTTGGGATTTGTAGCACCCAGGGCACTGGAGGGACCTAGCACAGACACCTTCTCTGAGGGTTGAGGGTGAGTGGGATCCAAGAGCAATTTAAGGCAGCCTCAAGCCTCCAAATGTGGAGTAGTTTGGGTCCTACATGACTACAGCTATTCCCTTTCTGATTGTGGCTCCAGGCAACTTTCAGACAGTGAATTAGACAGAAGGAGAGAAAAAAGAATGCTCTGGAAATGTCAAGGCAGCCTCAGCCCTGTGACTCAGAAAATGGCTGCTCCTGGGCATCCTGCTCTTGCAAGGGAATTGCTACTGGAGGGGAGGATTGGAAGGCATAAGAAAAAAGTCTGGAAAGGGCCTCATTTGGTTGTTTCCATATGCCCCACACAGGATCAAGTAAAGATTTTCTCTCAGAGGCTAGTAGAGCTTTTGGAGACATGGGGGTGAAAGGCACCATGCCCATACCAGTGAGCTTCAGCACCACCCTCTTCATTACCCTCCAGTATTTAGCTTTTTTCTTTTCAGGTGGGTGTGTAGGACCCGGGGTACAAATGCACCTTGCCTTTCCAACTATGTTCACACAGGGATACTTGCCTGTGAGTGATCTTGGGAATGACTTCTTACTACTGCCTGTCTTGGGCTTGAATGAAAGCAGGGGGATGTAATTCATCTGTGACATTGCTTATTTATGTCATTTTGGAATGCAGCATAAATATGATGTTTCTCTGTCATCCTTTCCAGAATATTGGGAAAAAGATGACCTGCCAAGAGTTCATTGCTAACCTCCAGGGGATGAACGATGGTAGAGACTTCCCAAAAGGGCTGTTGAAGGTAAGAAATGAACTGCAGAACATGAATTTCAGTTTTACTGAGAGATGGTTCAAGCCTTGCTTGCATTTTCTGAATCTTAGTTGTAAAACAGGACAGGCTTTACAGTGTTTATTCTGTTGTTTTTCCTCTGCCTTCACTCGAATGTGACTGAGAATATATGCAGCCTGAACCGGCAGGACTGAACTTCGGTGGAGCCAGCTCCAGAGCCGTATGTCTTGTAAGCTCAGGTGGTCAGGCAGTCCCAGATTGCTGTCTCCTGATTAAATCAGAGAGAGGCAGACAGTTGGTTCTGACTATTGAATATGTAAGGGCTAATCCTAAACTGCATATCTGGAAGGCGAGTGTTTTTTCATCAGAGGTGCTTTGGGGTTTTCACATTAGAGCAGATGTAATTTCAGATTACAGTATGCTGTCTGGTACAGACTGCTTTGCTTCAGGTTCTGTTCATTAAGTTTATGCCACGAGTTAAATCTGAAGAAGTGAAAGAGGCTGAGCAGGATGAATCTTGTTTCATTGTCAATAATAATGAGAATGTTTCATTTCTCTTTTGTGTGATTGTTGGCATGAAACAGCAGTCTGTTTGAATGAGGAGAGGAGCACATATACCAGACTTAGTAATTTTTTTGGTAATGGAAATAATAATGAAATGTTGCTGCTTCTGAGATCTGACCCAAAGCCTACTGGAGTAAATGGAAGGAGTCGCCGCCTCTTCTGTCAGTTTTGTCAGGCCTGTTGTGAGATGCAGATGCTGCTGAACAATTACAAGGGGCAGACTTTGTTTTCTAATATTGTCAGTTTCTTCAATTTCTCCAGCCTTTTTGGGAGCTCTTTGTTGGTCCCTCCTACCTCAGTTCATTAGTTAGGAATGTAAAGTCAAGCTCCTTGATTTTTTTTTTAATGTCTTTATTTTTAAAATCTGGATGGAAAGTACTTGTTTGTCAACAGCATCACTTAAATTTTTTTTCCAAGGAAGCTCATTTCTCACTCTGCCATAGAGAGATGTGTTGAGATTAATTTGCAGGCTAATTGCAGCTCTTATTGAATAAGTAGGTCTCCAGGCTGTGTTTAAATAACCTTCTGAGTGTACTGAGGAGAGATTTCCACTGGTGCTCACCTGCTGTTTATTTTCCTGGTGACAGAAGTACACAGTTGGGGCTGAAGCTTGGTGTTTATTGCTGACCTTCAGTCTAATGCTAAGTCTAATGCTAAGGCTTGCTGGCTCTTTGCCAGCCCACTGAAAGCAAGGGACTGAGACACAGGATGTTTTGGAGGCAACGGAATGGAAGAAATCTGGTGCCAGTGTCCTGCTTCATTTGAGGCGTTTTGCCCTTCTGTACATGCTGCCCTAATGCTCTGGGGACAGAGGTAGCAACCAGCATTGGTCTGTCATCTGGCTTGTCTGAAGATTTGCAGATGTTCTGACCCTTGTTTTAATTTATCAGTGGAGGGAAGTCGAGTGAGTGGCAGTAAATGTGCATTTCAATAGCTACATTACTGTGTCCGCAGCAGCCAGCCTGACACTAGTTATGTGATTACAAAGATTTAGCAGAAATTAAATTTGCATTAGTGTCAATAAATTAAATTCACAGAGCCCTGCTTCAGCACAGTGCTGAAGTGTGTTTGGCTTGCTGGCGCATTAGCAGGACAGCTAATGAGCAGCGGTGAGGCTGCTGGCTGACTACCCACAGCCCTTTCGAAGTTGCCTGCGAGAGGAAGGACCATTTCCACAGGGTGGCAGTGTGACCCTGCGGGAGCGAGATGCTCAGCACCCACTGGCGAGTGGTGCAGACGTGGTCGGGAAGAAATCGTGCTTTTCTGCCTCTCTGGTCTTTCTTTGTTTCTGTCGTGGCTCTGAGATGAGTGTTGCACCACTGTATGAAGCTCTGCAGCTATGCATAACCAAGCCCCAAAGCAAAGCTGAGTGGTGTTGGAACTGAAAGAAAAGGGGGGAAATCTTAACAAGTGTTTCATCCAGGNAGATGAGTGTTGCACCACTGTATGAAGCTCTGCAGCTATGCATAACCAAGCCCCAAAGCAAAGCTGAGTGGTGTTGGAACTGAAAGAAAAGGGGGGAAATCTTAACAAGTGTTTCATCACTTGGGAAGCTCTCTGTAGTATTTGCTGTGGGCCCAATACACGGTGTCAGGGCTGCAGATCCTGCCTGAGATATCCAGAATAGTCAACACACAGGCAGAAATCACATATCTTCCTATTACCCTTAGTTCCACTGAGCGCAGAGTGCAGCTCTGAGTGTTTATTTTGTCTGGATAGGAAAGAAGACTTTCAGTGGGCAGACACGAACATGTGAGGAGGGACAGTTCCCTTTTCTGTGTAATCAGCCTCAGAAAACTTTGGATGTGAGATCTGATTGCCTTTTTTTCCCCCACTCCCATGAGGGAGTCAGCCCTTTGTTTTATTTATTTTTTTCCCAACAATAAGGGCACTTTGGTAAACACCATAAACACCATAAGGCCTTGTAGTTCAGGCCTTGATTCTGTGTGTCATTGATAGTGCCTTGGGAGCAGGGAATTTATTCTGGCTAGAAGGGAGATGAGAAAAGCTAGTATGATATCACTCACCCTGTGTCTTTTTGTCTGTTCATTAACAGTGAAAAGGATTTCACTTTTGTACACCCATCTGTACAAAGTTTCATCTCTTTTTCTTCATCCTCTCTCCTTCTGTCACATCTGAGGTTGCTTTTAAAGTTGGTACCCATAACGGCAAATATGCCAAACTGTGATTAACAACATGGTTCTCCCCATGGGATCTGCTTGTAGTATGCATGTATTCAGTACTTTGCCAGGCAGACAGATATATGCACCTTCTCTTTTATTCTGTCTTAGCTCTGGTTCAACCGTCTGTCACACTTCCCATTAATCTGCCATCAGCTGCTAGTAAAGACCAGAAGTGGAGACAGTAGCCTGATTTCCATTATGTGCTGTCAGTGCATGCAGGCCTGACAGTGGTAGTTTATACTTAGCTCCAGGGTTTCTATGTGCCTTCAAACTGGGAACAACTCCTTGTAAATGAGAACCAGCAGCCCAAGCTGGGATTCTCTTCAGTGTAAATCAGTAATATCTCTGTGGGGCTGACTGGTGTATAAGGTGATTCAGGCCTGTTAAATCCAGGCAGATTAAGGTTATTGAGAGTGAAATTTTTCAAAGGCAAGAGAACTTTTTGAAACTCTCGTCCTTTGACTCTGAGCTGTCACACTCCAAGCATACGAATTATTTTCTATTGTGTCAAGCTGTGCAAGGTGATCCTGAATTACTAGCAATGTTTTCCTTTCAGCTTTGATCTGTAGCAAAGGTCTCTTCATCACTGAGTTGAAGCCTTGGAAGGAGTGCCAAGGCCTGTGAGTACTGAGAGTTGTGACTGCCTGTGTTGTAGCTAGTGCAGCAGTGTTCTGCTATGGATGGGCTCAGTGCTGACTCGTAAGACTGATTGTGAATCACACAGTTACCAACATTTACAGCTGGGGACAAGTGACAGACTTACCAGGTATGAGAGAAACTAGAGGACCAAGCTACAGCACTGATCTCTTTGGAGCAGATGTACCTAACATCACAGTTTAGCTAATGCAAATGGTGCTGCTGTGGATGGTGAGGGAAGCTGGAGGAGAGATTCTGCGCAACCATGAGTGAGAGTGAGCTGAACACATCAGAAACAGTTACAGCAACCAAGTCTAACCTGTGGGTTGTTAGCCAGAGGGAATCATGACCAGATCATTGTTCATTTATTCCTGTGGAAAGGGAGGCCATGGCTAGTGTCTGGGTACTTTGAAGGGAAATGAAATCACTCTAGGGCAATATCAGGAACCTCATGACTACACAGTAGAAGCAGTTTATCTGCAGGCTGATTCCGTCTCTTGCGCACACCAGCTTTAGTCTGGTGTAGTCATACCATCTCCACTGATGATATTCCGTTACGTAACCAATGTCTTCTTCAATGTTGGGCATCATGAGATTGTCTGAAATGAGAAGAGGAGGAGATTTGATTGGAAAGAATCTAATTTCGGCCATGCCCTCTTGCTTAATATCCTTCAAGCAGTGTGGTTCCCCCAAATGCTGTGCTGGTAAAATGACGGCCATTGTGTCTTCTTCTTGTCACCTTGTGGCAAGGTGCATGAGATTCGGTTCAAGCAAGTAGGCAGTAACAAGGCCTTTCTTATGCAAAGAGAGAAAATGTCAGCCCAATCCCACTGAGTCTGCAAGGAGTCACCTCTGAAGAAATGGATACCTGCATTTGCTAGGCAGTACACAGATTTTGTGATGCTTTCTGTTGTAGGTAGGGTACTCTGTTATTAGCCCATGTGCTAAGATGCCACCTGTCCATATTGCTCTGTGTATGTCTAAATGTCCTTGGCATCTGCAGTGTCTAAGGTACCTTATTTATGGAGAATCATGAGCACTTGTGGCACAAGTGCATGGGTTGTGCTGGAAGAAGCCACGAGGAGTCTGCCTTCATTTCTGTGCATCTGTACCACCACCTAACCTCTGCTGCTCGCTGATTCTGGTGGCTGTGTTGACCCCCGGCATGAACACTGGACATGCGGTGTGCCCAGCCATGTGTCTTTTGGTGGAAAGTGATGGCTCTTACTCAGTATGGTGTTAGGCAGCCTCAACAAGCTGAGGGAACTGGGATGCTCTACAGAGACTTGGCTAGAGCCATCCCTGATGGAGATAAGACTCCAGTCCTGCATAAAAGATCTGCTTTTTTTCAAAGGCTGTTTTTTGGCTAGGTTTTATCTCCTGGAGAAGCGCTGTAATGAAGTGACCAAATTAAGTGGGAGTTGCTGGTGCTGGACTCTTCTGAAGAACCAGTCCCCCTTAATTTCCTAAATGATCTGAATTCTTGATCAGGATTCCTGGGATATGCAATTTCCTATAGAAGCTGCTAGGTAGTGTTTATCTCATTTTCCTGTCAGTTCCATGCACTTTAATTAAGGATTGTTTTTTTGCCACTGTCTTTGTTTCCTATTTCACTCCCCCTCACCCCCCCCCCCCAAAAAAAAAACCTCCAAAGCATACACTCGATTAAAAAAGAATTGCTGGCATCTTGCTTGATCTGTTCCCCTCATTTCAGGTGTCTGGCGGAGAGAAGGGGGTGAGCATCAGGTAGCTAACTTTTTTTTTTTCCCCTCTCATTTACCCAGAGGAAATCACACTAATCAGACTGCTGTGTACACTCTAATTGCTCTTATCTGCAAGTCTCTGCAGTTCTTCATTTTGTGGCTGAAGCTCTTCGGCAAGGAATTTCCACCTTCCTGCTACTGCTGAATGGAAAAGGGAGCCCGATGAATTCACAGAGAAGAGTTTGTAACAGCATACCAGAAGGGCCCCAGAAGGATAGCGTTTATTGCTGGAGCACTGTGCAGCTGTGGGCAAAGCAGGGGGGCGGAGGGGACAAAATGTCTGTGCTCTGCTAGAAGAATCAGAATTCTGCTTGGCAGGAATTGGGACTTACCTCCTTGGTTCTCTTCCAGAATGAAGTTTTTCCTTTTTGAAATGTTTCTGCAGGGATAATGTTTCTGGGGCAGCCATTTCTTATCTGTTTGAAATTAAAGATCAGTTGCTGAAGGCCTCTTTCAGCTGCTAGGAGACAACTGAGTCTAGTCCAGCAGTATGAAAGTCAGGGAATGCAGGATAAAACCATTAATCCTTGTCTTTAGCAGTTGTTTGTGGAAACATACTTTCCTTTCACTCACCAAAGAGCCACAGTAACAGTTGCTGAAGGGAACACCCAGATTGCCTTCACTCTCCTCCATCCTCACCAAGGACCTTTCTTCTGTGATAATCTTTGTTTCCTGTGGCTTGTGATATTGGATGTTGTAGCTTATCCTTTGCAACGATAATTACCAGCTAAAGCATGGCTGTGCAGGACTGTGAATTAAGCCAGGTTATGGTGATGTGTGCATTGCTTTGGGTTCCACTAGTAACAGAGATCCTGACATCCTTCTGCATGGGTGACATGCACATCTATTTTCTTTTTGTGTTCCAGGAATTCGGTTCAATTCATATAAAGAGAAAAATCTGAAATCTATACACTTCTTTCAAGTCAGACAAGCCCAGGTATTATGTCTAGGAAAGCAACATAAGATAAAAGCAAAAGTATAATGCTCTCCACTGGCTTTCTGTCTCTGAGCAGGGAGAGTGGAACTTTTGTAAGGGCTTAAAATGTAAGATTTTGTAAGGGTGATCCAGGAATTCCTCTGTGTAGACTAGGGGTGGTGCGAGGGATCACTTATCTTGCTAGGAAGCAAGCATTTCAGGATTGGCCTGTTTCTGCTTTCATGGCCTGCATTTCTCTGAATGATTTTTTGTTCTCCAGCTGTTTCTCTCTGTGCTTTCAGATTGTTATTCAAAAGATCTTACCTAGCCCACCAGGCTTTTGTGTCAGCAAGAAGTGAAACCCAAGCAGAGTTGACTAAGAACTTCCGTTAGTACTAGCTGCAATTACATGGCTTAATAGCACATTCCTAATGAGTGTTTTGGAGGTTTAATTTTCATCTGTGGAGGCGAAGTCTCAACAGTGTAAGTTGTCCAAGTTGGTCAGGCAAGTGAATCAATCATCAGTTGGCTTCTCCATCCTGTCAGATAGCCAAGGCTGTCAGTTATTCTCTGGTTTAGCCAAAATGCTTAGCAGCTCCTAAGGACGAATGTCTCTGTGTAGAGCTTCCCATTTCTTGTACTGTCAGCATGAAGGATACAGAATGGTAGTCTTCAGCCCTGCTGCGCTCTGCCGCTTTAAGGAAGGAGTTTTAGGCTCTTTTCAAGCTGGGAAATCTCTAATACAATGTCACACATACATTTTGGTCCCTATGACATATTACTCCCACCTCCATGTAGGTAGAAAACAAATTCTGAAAAACATTCTTTGATCTTCCACCCACTGATCTGCTTGAAATTTTAGTTCTGTACTGCAAATCGAGAGAAGGAGGAGTAGGAATATAATTTATACCATATTTAAAAAAAAAAAAAAAAAAGAGGAGAAAACATTACTTCCACCAGTTTTGGAATTATTGCCATATAAATCTTTGGTATTCCTGCCTCCTGTTAGTCACCGCACTTTTGAAATGACATTGGATTACTCTCTCTGTGACCCAGTTACACTGTTTTCTTTCAAGAAAGAGCATGATGTTGCTGCTTGAATTTTGATATGTGTGTGTGCATGTATATGTGTGCATGTATATATATATATATTTCCTTTGATGTTAAATGAAGCATTTAGTTTCCTTCTGAGGTCATGCTTCCTTGTGTGATGAAGTATTTGTAAGATCTTGGTAAAAATATGGGGCAAATCCAAGATGCCTGTTTTCTGCCCTGCTGACAGATGGGTTTTGGCAGGTGTCGTAAGGGCTGGTTGGATTTCTCCTGAGGCTGGGGCAAGACAGCCAGACACCCCTCCATAGGTGCATGCATTTGTGGAGGGCAAGGATGCCAGGGGCTGTGCCTATTTATCATCCTTGGGCGGCTCCTTCCACAGTACAAGGCTTGCAGTGCAGGCAACACCCATGTTAAACTTTTGTTGCTCTCGGAGTGGCCTTGATTTTTTTGTTATTGTTGTGTTTGCTGTCTGTCTGAACCAGAGGGAAGCATTGGGGGTTGGTTGTGTTGTTTTTTTCTTTTTTCTTTTTTTTAATGCAGTCTCTGGGGGAGTGCTGGGTGGTGAGGGGTTTATTTAAGTGTTGTAGACTGTAGGAATACTCGCTGCAGGTACAGAGGCAGGGGTTGTTTGCAGCTGACAGAGATAGTCAGTGGCTTTGCAGTGATGTTTGGTTTGCCTCATGGGGGGTTTCTGTCACAGCCACTTAGAACTGTACATTTTTTTTCTTGGTGGTTTTCTGGATTTGCTTGGGATACTGCTCTTTTCTGTAGCTACATTTGGCAGCTTTAACTTAAAGAACTTGGTGGTCTCTGTTAGTTTATGCTTGTTATATGGATCCATTCATTTCTGCCAGCCCTATCTGCCGCAGGCAGTAGGTCCCAAAATGAGGATGCAAGAGGAGAAACCTTTTCCTCTGGGAACTATACTGCTTAGCCAGGAAATGCAATGGGGCCAGTGTGTGACACTTTTTTGGGATATGCTGTAAGGAAAATCAAAGTGGGTGACCACATCTCTTCACTTGTGAGGCTGGTCAGGATGAAGGAGGCATGGTTTCTTTGCACTCCTGTTACTATCAAAAAGCTTGTTTTCGTTAAACTTGTAGTCTCCCATCGTTCTCAGCAAGGCACTTCATCTTAGGAATGATTTCTTTTGGCTCAAGATACAGCATGGATCCTGGAGAGATACAGAGATACCAGGAATGATTAGGTCTTCCACCAACCAACATAGTTTTGTCATTCAGCTTGCTTTTAGTGACTTACTGATACAAAAAGTCAGTTGTAAAGACTAGTGTCCATGACTACAAGTCAGCTGATCACGGATGTGTTTTTAGCCTGCTTTTCATGTACAGTGAAACATGCAAACTTCAGTTACCCTCATGGTGTCATAGGAACAATGCTTGTATTTTCCTGGTAGTGTGAGCTGACGTGCTTTGCTTCATGGTTGAGGTGGTCTAAAAGCACATGCTTATGCAGTTACAATAGTTTAGTTGACATGGGATAGCTTTCTAGGCTGTAGTAATTTGACCGCTTTCCATTGTAAGGATTACTTTCCATATCGTAAGAGAAATCAGAGTCATCTCCAGTGATTTCTTCAGAGTCTATAGTTCAGGTGTATGTACTACTGCATAAGTTGTAGGAAAGCAAAAGATTCTTTCTCAGAGACGTCAACAAGTGTTTTTTGCTGGTAAATTCACTGAGATGGGGGTAAAACCCAGCATCTCCATAAATGTCAGGTAATAATCTAATATGGTCAGTGGAAAATAGGAGTATCTCTTGGGGAAAGCTGGGTGGATAATTTCGTGAGTAATTTTGAAATTTTCTGTCAATATCCATCGTTTCTCCACCACACACAGAACTTGCTGTTACCTTGTTAGGGTTCGTTCTTGACCTGGTTGTTTATGCGTGTAGAAACAAAGCGGTTGCTCTGGTATTTCTGCTATTTACAGGGATGGCTGTTGGAGACATTAAGATTTAATCTTAGTTGTCAGGTCTCCCTGGTTAGCAGAGCTCAGAAATCATAGTCTTAATATCACAGTAATGTCAATTCAATAATGTCACTGTTGGTCAGTTGTTATCTGTAGTTCTGTAGCCATTGTGTATGAGTAGTTTATCCAGCAGAATTAACTTTCCCCTCCATGTCTGTTTTCGGGAGAAGAAGAAAACAGGGATAAACGAAGGAAGGAAAGCAATCTTCTTATGAAAGATTTAATGTTGTTTATTTAACAAATGACAGTATTTAATAGTGGTATTAAATACTGCTGCTTTCCTGTGCTGCACAAATATGTTATTACTGGCTCTTGAGAGTATATTTTAGGTAATTGATGTGTGTATGTATTTTGTTAGCTTTTGTTGGTGATATTGTTGTCACTGGGATCAGGCTTAAATGATACTAATGGATTCTTGTGGCTTTGTCTGAGGACATTGAAGTTCTTCAGACACAATAACTTGGTCCTTGGGTTTGGTTGCTGAAAGCTAGTGTTGAATTTCACTTTAAATTCCACAGCTTTTCTTCTTTTGTTGTTGATTTGCTGAATAACATTAGGAGGACGAAGCAAGGACTGAGTATATTTGGCCCTAACTGAGTCAGGGAAACCTGACTGGTGGGAGGAAAAGATGGGAAGGAGCTTATTGCATAGTAAGTTGGCACAGATGCCTGTTACCTATATGGATGATGTAGTCTGCTGCGGTGCCTGTGACAGGTGTAAGGCTTTTGAGCAGCTCTAAAAGGGTGAGATGGAAAGAATGGCATAGACTTTTGTTTTTTTGTTTTGTTTTGTTCCCCCACCCCACCCCCCCCATCTGCTTTGGCCTAAAGTTTCAAATTCTCCTGCTGGTTTATGGTTTGCTTCTTAGAGGTGCTGGTAGGAAGTGTCCATAAATAGAGTCACTGTCCCTTAGGTCACCCTAGTGGTGTCACTGGAATGTTCTGACTAAATGCCAAGTGAGTATCTCCATTCTACTCCTTTCCTACCACCTCTTTGCTGTCCTCTGACCAAGGGGAAGATCATGGCTTCTTGCCACAACTGGAGATTCCCCTGGGTGCAGATGGCTTTGATTTTTTCTGGTATTGCATAGCCATGTCAGGCCCTCCTTAAAGAAATTCCTTCTATTCCCTTTTATGTCAACAACCCTCTTCCCTTCTCCCTCAGAAATCCTGTTGCTCAGTTACAGACACAAATCAATCGTATGTGAATGTTAATTTCTGAAATGGTGGGACCTCTCTAACGTTCAAGAGTGGTCTTGCCCTAGAGGAAGAGCAGTCACTGTGTAGACAGGTCTGCTAGCTCAGTTAGGACTACAAGATTGTGTTATAATTTACAGATGAAAATCGCACACTGGTGAAATAGTTGAATCTCTGGGCTGAAGACATTTGAGGCTTCAAAAGCATGATCTCAGGGGGCTCTTTATTGGAGAGTATGAGCTAAAAAGTGTTTTCCATGCTCTGTTTGGGGGAGGGGGAGAAGAACAAGATATAACCTGTCACCCTTGATGTTTTGGACTGCTCGTAGTTACAGCTGAACCAGACTTGATCCCTTGTGAATTAAGGTTCTCATCCTGCCTGAGGATCTGCTAATCTTGGCCTGGAGAATGCTACGTAGTGAACTGCGGCACTTAGGCAGTGTTGATGGTGCTTTGCTGTGGGCAAGGGAAGAGAAATGTTACTGTAATTCAGCATAGCTTCTGTTTAATAATGAAATTGCTCTGCATAATGCACATTGGCCTAGGTCTGTGTGTGGTATTTAAGGAATATAATTATTTTGGATGTGTTGAGGGTGCTTGGGGAGGTGGCCTTATAAATCTGAGAGCAAGAATAATCTGCCTAGGCAGGAGGCTGGTGGGTTAGGGAATGATTTGTGGCCATTTATGTAGCACCTGTCGGGACCTGCTGCTTAGCTCATCTGGAGCTGTTTGATTGCAATGAAAATTTCCACTAAGAAGATATTTTCTTTGAAAAGCTTTTCCACTAGCAGTGGATAATTTCAGTTGGGTTAAGTAACATAAAATGCTTTCTGGGAAGTGGTGCGAGTAGCTTCGAGCATGCAGTTGATTGTTGCCAGAGTAGAAGGGTCTTCTGTTCCTTCAGGCATCCCCTGACAATGTCAGGTTTGTGTAAAAACGCTGGAGCACACCTGCAATTTTATCCTAATGTGGGAGGTGGGGGTAGGCTTGCTAGACCTGACTGTCATCAAAATTAGAATGCATTTTGCTTCTTTGGCAGGTGGGAAGAAGTCAGTAGTCAAGCAGGACAGACGCAGCATCTGTGGAGAATCAGAACTTTCTCACTGCAGGCACGGTTTTTATACTGATATTTAGGTTCTTTGTTCCTTGCTTCACTGAGTGTTGTCCTTCAGCATTGCCTACAGCAATTATGGTCTCTGGGCAGGATCTGTCTGTAGCACCCCTGGGGGTAATGTGAGCAAAGGGTGTCTGCTGGTGTATACTGGGGAGGGAGCAGTGTCTTCTACAAGCAAAAATGCAACTAGGAACATGTCATGGCTGTCTAGTCATTTGTCCTCTGAGGCCATAAATAGGTGTAACTAGGGAAAACGCCCACTCAGTTCATCTGCTTCTTATTTACTCCTGGGTGCTGCAGCACACATGATGGAGGCTAAACGAGCTCTTGCTCTGCCTTGACATGGCTCTGCTGACGCTGCTGACACTGAACAGGACTCGGGCATGTGCCGGGACTGGAGCCCCTCCAGCCAGCCATCGGGTGCCCAGTGTGGTTCAGCGTGAGGCGTTTATGCCGCGGCAGTGACCCCTTGTCCTGTGCTGCGGTCGTGGTGGATGGCTCCACGCAGAGGAATCCGGCATGGCGCAGTGCGTGTCCTCGGGGGGTGCGTGCTGCCACCCCGCACTGCTTGTCTCTGCCGCACCATGGAGCCCCGAGGACAGAGACTGTGGGCATGCTTCAGCCCACGTTCCCGTCGCCGTTCCCTTCACCGGCATGTGGGAGTGCAGCATGGAGTGTGAGGCTCAGCTTCTTGGGGTGTAGTGCTGGTACACTTTGGGGAGAGGATGGGCTGAGGGGGCTCTGGGGGCTTTGCCTCCTCTGAGGAGCCTGGGCATGTGGGGGTACATTCCGTATAGGACCAGGACAAGAGGCTCTGGGGTCCCCTCGTGCTTGCGACCCTGCTGCTGGCCTTGCCTTGCCTGGTGGGCTAGCGGCATGGTGCAGGTCGAGGTCTCCGTGCTGTTCAGTCTCCTGGCTCCTTGTGCTGCCTTTGGCAAGCGGCTTCTCAGTTCAGGACGATGTCCCTGCTGTGTGCTCCTGCCTTGGCGCCTGCACGAGCTGCTCCACCTGTCCCAGCATGTGCCGTCAGCTGCCGCGACCCCGTGCTGAGCGTAGTAGAGATCTCTCATCGTAGCATGTTGCCATGGCAATGCACAGTCTGCTGCGCTCTGGGTCTCCAGGAGCCAGAAATGATGGTGCTTTTGCAACATTGAGGTAAACATCTCTCTTTTCCCTTATATAGCACATCCACCCCTGGCGACAGCGCCGGCTGCGATTGGCGCTGGCCTCCCCTCGCCCCCTGCGCGGGGGAGAGCAGCTCCAGGCACCGGCAGCGCGTCTGACCCGCGGAGGGGTTTGAGCGGTGCCTCTGGCGTGCGTGGGCCCTGACAATAGCCCTGCGGCCACGGGGCAGTGTGGGTTTCCTGCTGGGGAAGAGCAGGGTGCAGCTCGTCAGCGGGGTTGGCCACCAGAGGATGCGATTTGCTTGCAGAGTAATGCCTGTAATGCCAAGGGGAGAACTGGGCCCCCGGCTGCTTGCTTGCTGCCCTGCCACTGGTCTGCCCTGGTCACCTTGGGAAAGTCATCTCTTTTCCCCAAGCCCCTCCTGGAATGTGAAGGTGGCCTTTCTCACCCTTACACCTGGGAAGGCACCGTGAGGACTCTGGCTAAAGAGTTCAAACACTTGGAATTGTTGAAATTCACTGAGGATGGACCGTGGAGGGGGTGTCTCTGTGGGGCTTTTGTGCTTCCCAGAACTTTGTTATGATGTTGTGGGCTCTCACTTGTTTCTCCAGCGCTTTGGGAATCCGTCAGTATTTCTAACACCCAGAAGCCTGTAGCTGGCAGGTGATTGAAGACTCTTTTTACAGTGTCCTTTGTTATTGCAGACAGTAATAAGCATGGCAGGCCATTGCAGGCAGGGAAGTGTGGCTGTGTGAACTGAAAATGAATCTCTTGCTTGATCTGCTGGCATTTGTTCCAACATCTTTCTCTCATCCTCTCTCCCTCTCACCGTTGGTGTGTGTATGAAGGGGGCGTCTATGCTAGAGAGGGGAGTGGAGCAGGGGTGGAGTTTCTGTCTTCCTCTTCTTTTTCTTTTTCTTTTTTTTTTTTCTACCCAGTGACGTGAGCAATGCCTGGAACAATCAGGCTGGCTCCAAACAGTGTGCCTGAAGATGCTGGAGGAAACAGCCTAGTGCGTTTTAAGCAAACATTGATTGCTTGAGCCTGGGCTCTCCAGACTTGACCTTTTCCAATTCCTCTGCAGGGGATTGGGAAGTGCCATTAGCTTTCTTCTCCCCCATCCCATACTATCACTTTTGGAAATGATTGGAGTTAACAGTGTTCAGAGCACCAGCAAAGTCCGAGTGAGAGCCACAGGTTCAGTGAAATACTCCCGAGAAGAATCTCTCTGGCGGCAGTCCCATCGGTCAAAATCTATGAAAATCTCCAACTCCTCCGAGTTTTCTACTAAAGAAAGCAAGGTAAATAACTAAATATTCATAGTGTTTCTCTCTGCTAAGAATGGAGGTGATGATGTTGAAAAGGTTATGCTCTGCGAAAATGAAGGGCTCCAGATAATCTGCAATGATCACGGAGTTGCTATCAAGTCAGGAAAGATCTCTAGGCTTAAGGAGAGACTGAAGGTGAGAAAGGTAGTTTGGTATGTATGGTAGTAATCAGGCTTTAGAGGAATGCCCTGTCACTGAGCTTGGTGCGGTAGTAAAAAGTGAAAACTTGCTAGTGAGAATGCTAATGGAGCTCTGCTCCCAGGAAAGGTGCCTGAGTTGGCAAGTGATGTCCTTGGGATTACCCATCTAATGGGAATTGTTTTCTGTAGAAAAAGATTTTTTGCTCTTTCTCTGCAGCTCTGTGTTTTAGTAGGTATGAGTGCTAGATAAAAACATTGTCTCACTTGCATGCATGATTAAATATTGCCATTAAGTATTTATTAGGAACGCATCACTTGTACGCTTACAGGAATACACTATTGTTTGTCTAACTGTCGGTAGCACAGGCTATGCCCAGCTGCTCTGGTGGCTGTGTTCAGCATTTCCTCGCCCAGTGCAATTGTTCGATTCCTGGACGAACAACCCTCACTTCATGCAGTATTGCATCTTTCCTCATTCCATCACTCCTGACAGGCACCCGGGAACCTCTGTCAAGAGCTTTAATACCTGTTTCCCTCCCAGAGGTGCTCTGTGTTTCCAAGGATTGGATGAACTTTATGCAGTGACCAAATATTCCTCTAATTTCATTCCTGCTGCAAATTGATTCTGCCTTGGGATTAGAAGATATAACCGTTTGCTGAGGTGTGCTGAATGAGGCTGAAGTATTTCAGAACAGCAGCCAAAGGCATTTAACCATGTCTTGTGTCTGCATGCATGCAAACAAGCAGGCACATGCATGGATCTCCCTGTGCTGTCCCTTTGCTGAATTCCGTATCTGTCCTGGGAGAAACCTTCTCTGCTATGGTGAAAACATCATTGTGCTGCACAGTAGTTCCTAGCAGATCACCCTCTGCCAGATTAGAAGTTTTGTGGTATTTCAGAGACTCAGCTGCAGAGCTTTAAACAGAGGAATGCAGATAGAAATAAATATTTTATCCAGTTCCAGTTTTAGGAATTTCTGTTTTGAGGGCCTTATGCCATAACTAAGAAGCAATGTAATGGTAGGGTTGTGGCAGAGAAATAGCGTGGCCATTATTCTTGGGCTGTTGCTGATGCAGTGTTTGCTACTTCAATACTGCTACTCCGGCAAATGCCGAAGTAAGGGGTGGATGTTACAAGTGCTCTAGGACCCTGCTCTTGTGAGCAGTTTTACCTTAGGTATGGCAATAATTCCAGTGTATTCAGTGGGAGAATTTATACATGTGAAGTCTCTGCATATTTCAGAAACTTGGGTCTTTTGGCATTGGGTGAAACACTTAATTTCTGTGCCTCTGTTCCCCTTTCCAGGCTTGGTGTCCACTGTGTACAAATGGTGTAATGTCCTCAGAGCAGGGACTTTCTCGCAGGGATGATGTCTGACACCAGTAGCTGCTACTGCAGTGATGATCACTCTGTGTTCATTCCTCTGTGGGATTTCCAATTCTGCCTCCTGAGTGCTGAGCTCAGTAGGTTGTGGTGGGGAAGATAGCTACTTCTCACCTGCCTAGCTCAAGCAGTTGGCAAATATATTGCAGCTTCGTTTTTGTTTTTAGTGCTGCTTCCTTATTTCGTACCAGGATATTTGTATCTGTGGAATACCTGGGACCTGTAAAGGCTCTGTTATGGAGGGCTGAGAAGATCCCTACGTGCCCATCACGGGCACCTGTGCAACTAAGATTACAAGCCTGCATGGGTTACTCCTCTTGCTTGTTTCCCCCTTTTGTCCCCGCTGCAGGCTCTAACATTTCTTGTAGACAGGACTGCGAGTGAGATTTGTATTTTTGGCTCTGCCACTGATCAGACATGCAATTTCGGACAGCCCTGTTCTTTCCATATGTCTGTTCCCCCTTCTGTTCTTTGTCTGACCATCTATTTTACTAGCATGTCACTGATTTAGGGACCTGATTTATGCTTGAGTTTTAGCTCTTCTACGCTTCTGTATCAATGGAAGAGACCTGGAAGTTATTGCCAATGTGTAGCATAGCAAAGGAGGTCTTTTCATCAGTGAAGTCCGTATGTGCATGCTTGTACATCACTTCTCACAAAATGTCTTCAGTTCTAGGCTTTTTTTTTTTTTTCGGTTTTTTTTTTTTGGACAGTGGTGCCATATAGATTCCCTCTGACTCAAGCAGGGCTTGATTTGCAGACTTGTCCTTTGTCATATCTCTGTGTATCTGTGTGTTTCCCCCCTTTGTCTGTATTGCCTTGTACTTTATTTGCTCCCCATACAAAGGAACTACAATGCTCAAGACCTGTTTCTATGACCACTTCAACTGTCATGGGGCAGGAAATGGATTTAACCTATTTGTGCCCCAGCATTATAATCGACCAATGCTTTGCACTTGCATCACAGCCTATTTCGCTAATCTGGAGAGTATTACACACTCTTGTGCTCTAGCCAGTATGAACAAGACACCAACATGGTGCCTGCATATGGAATCGACCTGCTGCCTTTGTCAAAGAAGTTAGATAGCCTAACGACCCATCATCTCCTTTAAAAACATGAGGAAATGCTTCTGTGGACACACATATACACACGTACACTTCTGTGTATACAGGCTCCACTAGGTAATACATCCTGAGTGTGTATTATAGGCAGGTATCACAGTCAGGCCACCATGAGAACCTGTGAAAAGGGTGTTGTGAATTGATACCATTATTTGGAGAGTAGTCTCAAACCCAGGCTGCAGGCAAGGTGAGTTGGAGGACCTCAGGATCTTCCGTGTGATCCAGTGTGCTAAGCAGTCCCTCCTCCTGACAGACACTGTTTTCCTGCAACCATGGACTAAATTACAGAGTGGCTGTACAGGTCCTGCCTGCAAATGCACAAGACTAATAAAACAGTTTCTGAAATAGGCTGTGTAGGTGCTCCACTATCAAGAAATGCTTTTCTAGCCTTTTTCTCTGTTCACTCTTAATAATTCAGTATGCTGCCTTTACCAATAACATTGATGAACCTCTCCAGCAAGTGCAGAACAAATCTTTCTAGCAAGCCCCATGTATCAAGATTACAGAGGAAGCATTTCTTGTGTGGCATTAATTTCTTGGGTCTTGTGAGCCCCAGCTAACCATCCTTTTCTGTTTTATGATGATGATGTATCTGCCACAATCTTTCCTTCCTTTTTTTTTTCTTCCTCCCATCCCTCCTCCTCTCCATACAAGCCAGATTTTTTGACAGAGGAGTTTCTCTTAGAAATGTTCTCCTCCAGTTGATGACGCACTTGAAATTCCCTGGGTGAAATGATCTCTTTTCCTTCCCCCTAAAACATTCCTGTCAACCTTATCTCCACCCACACCAAAACAACATTCATCGGTTCCATATGCTGCTGAATAGCTCTGTGCTGTTTTATGAATAATGTATGCTGGCTTGTTAGAAGAATGTTTGTTGTACAAACCAGTGGAATTTGCAATTGAGAGCGATATCAGCAGACATACCATGCTGTGTGCTAACCCATGGCCTTCTTGGGGCACTGCTCTGGCATCCTTGCTGCACACCTGTCAGAAGGAGAAAAATGCGTAAGGCATTGGACATAAGCAGACTCTGAGACTGGCAAGATAGTACAGGTGCTCGGTGTTCAGAGCCCTTATACTTGCCTCACCAGGTGTTACAGATCTTTGCATGGGGAGAGGAGAAAATTTCAAGATCTGAATTTTGGGGGAGGGTGGTGAATAGGAGATGGCAAAGTAATGTAGGTCTATGTGCAAGTAACAGCTCTAGGAGAGGGACAGTCTTCAGGGTAAACGCTTAAGCAGTGGTATATAGCACTGTGGTGCTATAAACCGAGAGTGGTATATGGCAATGTGTCTCACTCCATTCAAACCTGACAGAAGGTAGCGACACAGAGAGACACCCTGGTCCAAAGGATTGGCATGTTAAGTACAACACCCATCAGAACTGCATGCAGACATCTGTGATGTCTGGTATCTGTTGCTTCTGTAATCTGTCTTATTCCTATAGGGTTCTGCTGCTTATGTTGTGTTTCCTCCCTCCAGTGTGTGGTGGGAGCTGGGCTGGTGCCTGTCTAACTGCTGTGGTCCAAGGGGCAGAGCTGGTGGACTGGTGCTGAATGAATAGGAGACATGCAGAGCTGCACCGGCATGCAGGCAGGAAGGGAGAGGAGAGTGTGGTTCACTCTGTTCCCACCTGTGGACCACAAAGGAGACAGGGGGCAGAGATGTTCCTGAATTTGCTTTGTTTGGCCGTATACACAAACTGTTCTTTCCAGTGCCTCCTCCCATTATCTGCAAGCCTCCCTGGCTCTGGGCTAGGGGACAGGAGGAGCGCATCTTTGTCCAAAGGTGTGTATGGGGCTTACGTGGCTGCCTGAGATAGACTGTGCCGTAACCAGCTGGAAATGAAGAATAAACATCCTTGGGCAGGGCTCCTTCTGTCAACAGCTGCAGAGAAAGGCTGCCAGGGGTCCGGCTCTGAGAGCACAGGTGCATCCCTCTCCTCCCTCCCTGCCTGGCTGGAGCATCAGGTGGGAGCTGCAAAGGACACCTGCTGCATCTCCTCTGATGGTCAACGGGTCGTTCCCCCAACAACGACTTCAGAAATTGGGGCAAAAGTGGGTGTGAGCAGAGAGCCCGAGAAACAAATACAATAGAAGGCTGTCTCGGTTTTGGTTTTGCCTGTTTACCTCCTCATGACAGGCATTTCTGGTGCCTTCCCTTTCATGCACAGAGCAGGTAAGAGAAATACCTGTGGTGAATTTCATTCCTTCTTGGCAAGCTTTTCTGGGTGGACTCATGTGCAAGTGGGACCATAAGCTGGCATGTACAGAAAGTCTGCTTCAGGAACCTGTCCTGTGTTGCCTTTCAAAGAAAGGGCTCACAGAGTGGCCCAGGAGCTCTTTACCTCCTTGTGCTCTGCTGGCCAGGCTCTGGGGAGCCTGTGCCTTCTTGTTACCTAAACTATTTACCTGGATGAGTACCCTGGTATTTCCCTACATCTTTGTCCCTGTGTGCACATCTGGTTGTGCCTTTCTTTTGTCCTCTGCTTCTGCATGCAGAGGCTGACTCACAGCATAGCAGGCAGTTGGCAGGTGCCAGAGCAGCCTATTTAAATGGGTCCAGTGGTTTTTGCATGTGAAAGGGTTTTGAGGGAGGTGAGGATGGCAAGTGATTTTTTTTTTTTGGCAGCTTTGTAAATAAACAGGAGTTTTCAGAAGCACTCTCTGCATAGTTTTGCTTCTCTTTCCAATTGCAATAAAATTACCAACTGGTGAGAGGTTGTTAAAATCTAGGTTTCTAGTTTACCTGCCTACCAAAGGAAAAATGGGAGTGGAGTTCAGTGGCTTCTCACGGAGTTACAGGCTTCCTCTTAAAAAAGGAAGTGCACATTTGTTGTCCAGTTTATGAACAAATACAAACAAATCCCACTTTGTTTTTTTATACTACAGGCTGTTAAGGGTCAAATTGGAGCTATTGGAAACAACACTGGAATTAAGAAAGGTGTTTAGGATGGTGCCTACTATTCTTGTTTATACACCAATTAATTTATTTTGTTCTCCCTTAAAAACTGCACTTGTTTCTCCAGGAAGCTCAGAGGAGTGCTGGACCTCATGTGTAGTGGACTCAGAGATCAGCAGTTCTCAGAAAAGGAAAAGCTCTAGGCAGTAGGTTTTCGGAGTCCAGGCAACAGAGCTTAAAAGTTAAAGCAGTGAAATTGGACGCTGCTGAGTAGCTGGTAGCTGGGTGTTTGTATCCTGTTTACAGTAGCCTTGGGTGCCAAGAGAGGGAGAAAGTGTCTTTCCTCTCCAAGTGGTATCAGTCCAGCTTGGAAGATGAGACCAGTGAAATACTAGTTCTGGCATTCTCTGCCATGGTCCAGCCTTTGGTTTTCTGACTTAGATAGTAAATTGGCCAAGCACTTCCCAGGCTAGCAGGTATGAAGCTCTGATTCTTGTGAAACTGTAAACATGCTTGAAATCATGACCTTTTTTCATTTCCCAGAGAAAAAGCATGAGTTAGTAAAAGCCCATCCTTGCATCTAGCCAAGTACAGTAAAAGTCATGTCCCCACCATAATCTCTGATCAGCTTTGTTGCAATTTAGTGAAACATTTAAGTGCTTGTCTTCAAGTTTGTTTGATTTAATCATAATCTGGAGAGATGTCGGCTGAAAAGAGCTGCTGTCTGAATCAAGGCCTTGGGAAACTGCCATGAAATGACAGAGCAGGTGCTGGGCTGTACACGTCTGCTACTGGTTGCAAAATAAGGGAGGAGAAAATTTTTCTTCTCCAGATCAGGGGAGCGCTCAGTAGATATTGGGAAAATGCTAAAGCATAGATGGTTTTGGAGAAGGAATGCAAAGCAGCTCTAAAAGGCTGGTGTGTCCAGTGACCAGTGCACAGCAATCTCTGCCAGGGAGGTGGGTTGCGGGGCAAGGGTGAGATCTGATACATCACCATCCCTTAAGAGGTCTACTCACTGAGGTCTCAATAAACAGGGTTGGTGGGCACACTGAATATGCCCTGTATAGAGCTGCCTGGGCTGTGGATATTTTCCAGGGTTTGCTCTTCCGTTTTTGTAAATAACGGAGACTGAGGGGTTGTATTTGATGCTCCATGGGGTACACTGTGTCCTTTGTCAGATGTATGCCATATGACTGGGTTGGTGTCTGTTACTCCCTAAAGAAGGATTTGGCTCATTCGTAAAGACTGGGACAAACACATGTCACTTTCCACAATGCAAAAGCCTGGGGCATGTGTTGTTCCTTCACCAATCTGGAGTTCTGCTTTTGTATGTCCTGCTCTTTGGCTGTGGTGACCCTTAGATATTCCCTTAGCAGCAAAATCCATAAAAAGCAGTATTGCACAGGGCAAGTGTTCACTTTCAGACCTTGTGACCCAATCTGGCATTTGGGCAGAGAGTAACAAGAGGCATTTCTGATACCTGAGGGCAGGCCAAGTTTCAGAAGCTCATCCAACCAACTGGGGAAAAAATTCTGCCTCTTTACCTTATATTTAGAAATAGCTTTCTGGCTTAAAACTGTAAGAGAATATTTTAATAATAGTAGGAAGAAAAGGCCAAGTCAAAGAGTAGTAACGGGGCTTTGACCAAATCATTAGAAATACAGTAGCTTCTAATAGGAAGTATTGGGAAATTCCATGCAATCAGTGCTGCTTTTCTGCATGTGCAGAAGAATGGAGGTGCATCTAATTCTGCAGGACTGCTGGCTGCATGGTAGGACAAATGTTAGCCCTTTGCTTTCTTTTCTTCCTGCAGGGTATTCTTAAAATCTCTTACTAGCTGTCATCTGAAAATTAAGCAAATTGCCTACAAACTGCCAGCAGTGCCCTTTCCTTCACCTTTGTCTGGCTGTTTACTTTTGGATCAGAACTTCTCATACAAATTTGGAGAAGATAGTTTAAGGAGAAATAGACAGAGAACGCTCCAGAGCTGGAAATACTTCATCATATTGCTGTAGCACAGCAAAACCCTGTTAGTGGTGGGGACCTCTCTCTACTGGTGTAAGTAGGATGTGAGATAATTCCTCCTGGTGGTCATATCTGTTCTGTTGCTCTGAGAAATTTACTTTTATGGTGCACAGTGCCTAAAAGTTACTGAAAGTGTAGCATCAGCATGAGGCAAGTTGTACTAGTGTGTTTGACCTGCTTGTGCATGGTTCAGTTGAGCCAGATTTTCACAGAGCTAAATATCAAGGATCTTCAAATAGACCATGCAAGATTTGGAAGGGAGTCAGTGAATCACAGGATGAGCAGTGGGATAAGCTTATAGGGTTCCTATTGCAAGTTCAGTTGTGACATATGCACAAGACTAGTTTCAACTCTATAGTCTTCCAAATTATTTTTGTTTTGGGGCGGACTTAAGACTATTTAAATGCTAATGTTTCTGTTGAACATGTCATAGCTATTACAGTATGTGATTTTCAGATTTGTTCATACTTGATGTGCTACTTCTTGGTAATCATGTGCATCAACAGTTCTACACGTTAACATATTTCAAGGCTGTGTAGGAGTTATGTGCCAGAGAGAGTAAATCTAGCTATGTATATAAGGTAAATTACAAATGTGGATTGTAAGTGCGAGCGTCAGGGACGTTCAAAACAAAAATACTTCACTTGAGTCAAGTGGCCTATTTGAAGAACTCCATTAGCTTGTAGTAATAGCAGGCTTTTATCCATTGTATGTATCAGCTACTGGAGAGCTGAAATCAGATGGTCTTATCCAAGTGTAGTACCTACTTCCTCTCAAAAGAAATCCATCCCAACTGTCTGATATCTGCCCAGGCTTAAGTCACCCTCTAGACCCTTTTCATTGCAGGCTGGTATCAACAACTGAATTGGGACCGCTGGTGTCAAACCTACTGGCTTTTGTCCTGTGAAGTAAAAGAGTAATTATGTTAGCAGATAGCAGTCTAAGACATTGATCTTCAAACGTGAAAGCTGCTTATAGTTTATTTTCTGTTTTTCACTTAAGTGGAATGTATTTATGTCTGAGTGTGTAACTGGGGGAAGCATTCGGGTGT